>BRZM01004622.1:10360-21509 GCA_033238685.1 Lates japonicus
GGAAGTTGATGTATTGCCGCTTCCGACGGCCTGTTATCATTTTCCACTAACATGCTGCAATCAACAAAATAGCATAGCAGTGGGTTGAATCTCACCCTTCCCCTTCCCAGACAGAACAACAGGCAGCAATAGAAGAGCCAGCCACCGAGTTGCAGCAACGAAGAATCGACCGAGCGGGGAGCGAAACTTTCAATCAGAGCGTCCATTTCATCCAGTCGGCCAGCCGGTACCAGGAAAATCATACTACATATTGCCTTCCTTTGCCAGCCGCTGGTCAACAAACAGACAGAGCAGGCAGCGGTATTTTCAGCAGCTGGGTCATGCCTGGTCTCGTCATGCACCGGTCATTCTTCCCCACACCATTTGGTCGATTTCCTCGCATCAGCAACGGAATACCGCAGAAAAATGCCAGACTTCGTCTTCAGTAGTCGATTGCCCCCGCGCCGACCGCCAGCCTCTGCGCCACTGGTGTGTACCAGCGGAGTCTGCCCATAGAAACGCCACATCTCTCATAATCATTTTGCTTCACTTGCTGCTTCTGCACTTCCTGTGAGCAGGCTGCACCAGCAGCCAGAACCAGTGAGAAGAGGAGAGCCCAGATACCAAGAGTTATTTGAAAATGAAATGATAATTGCCTGATCCAGGTACCGTCCCATCATTTCAGCCTGCCGAGTTTGACCACCGGCGTCTCTTCCCGCCTCACCCCTCTTCCTCATCTTCCGCTCACCAGACTGGGGGCCAGCGAGTGAGCAATCAGCAGCGAGGGCGTGCCCTCAGCCCGCCCCTCACTCCCGTGCCCAGCCCACCTGGGCGAGGCAGAGCGCTGGGGCGGCCCGCTGTTCGTCATCGGCCCGAAGACAGAGCCGACGAAGCAACAGCGCAGGCGGCGTGCCCGTCAGCCGACCGTTCCGCCTGGCGGTCACCGTTCAGACCATGTCGTCAGCAACCATTTCTGACCTTCCGCAGCACTCAAAGTCGATTATCACATCGCACCCTGAGTCCTAAAGATGAATATCGACACAGACCTTGATTACCGATTGACGTTGCCAGTTGAAGGCCGCCTCGGCCGGAAACACATCGTCACCGGGAGCGCCCACACGCCGGCACGGTCACACCGTAGCCAAACACCACGTCAGCCCGACGTCCGGCAGAGCCGAGAAGAGACCTCCGTTTACACAGGCCTGTCACCGCAGTGATGTTCATTCACGTCATCATTTTCTTGATTTGATTTTTATAGCCAGTCCTGACCTCAATCGCGCATTCGTCCGCCGGCCAACCATTGCTCACCTCCACACCACGCCCGACGTGCGTCGCCGAGGGTGCCACCGATGGCTCACGCGGGGTCCATTGCTGGGATCGATCCACCATAACCGCATCAACATCTCACTAAACACCAGACCGCGTGCCGGGCACACTAATCAGCACAGCTCACGACCAGCCTGTCCGCCTCCCTCTCCACCACTGTTGCTCAGGAGTGCAAAGCGAGCAGATGGCGTTTTGACAGATAACCAGTTGCAGAGATAAGGTCACGGTCAAGTCATCACGGCATAGTCGTCATCACGGGCGCCAATTGCGGTCGCGGTTGTCATCACGGGACAACATCCCCAGGGCTTGCCACGGCAACGAACCACGGTCAGTCAACACGCCGTCGGCGACGCCATGACCGGGCAAAACAGCGCGTCTCAGACCAACAGGCAGCCAGAGCCGTGCATGGGTGCACGCACCAGAGCGCCCGCCAGGAGGTTACGTGAGGCCCGAGCGCAAGAGAAGCAGCAGTGAGTCGTTGTCGCCGACAGATGAAGCAGTGCCTCCCGCACGAAGCCTTGCTGTCACTGATGCCGACGCAGGCCGTTGGCGGTCGGTCTCGACCGTGACAGTGCTGCCCGCTCCCCGAGCGCACTGGCGACCGATGGCACGCAGCCACACGCTGGGGAGACGCTCGCATCCCGCCGACGACGTTAAAGTTCAGCCGTGCCTGGTCGAGCTCGACCCCAGTGGAGCTGTGATGAGCAGTTGCAGCTGAGCCTGATATCAGCTTTCCATATTAACATCAGACAGCAACACCAGGGGCCGAGAGCTCTTTTTACCAACAAGTATTACCCTGGGAAAGGGTGGGGCAGTCCCTGACAGCATGGATGTGGGATAGATGAACAGGTGGAGTCCAACATCACATTGATAAAAACATAAAATAAGATAGATAAACAAATCAACTAAAGCACAAATTATATCTTGCTACATTTGGCAATGTGACATGCAAATCATTTTATTTGCCTTAAAATATATAAGCTGTACACTTGTCGTCAGTGGTTTTCATCTTTTCTTAGGAGGAATGGTTGTCATAAATTCACAAATCTCCATTTGCTCTCTCCAATCCTTTATGAAACCAGGCAGAAACTATGCTCAGTGGCGTCTACTAGTCCGCAGGAGAGAGAGGGAGAGGGTAGTCCAGGAACATGACGAGCACTTAAATATTTCCAAATGGAATGAGAGGATATTCGAGGAAAAATGTGATGGAACCTGCAAGACTGGCAAAATTCATGATTATGAAGAATAATCAGACTTATGAATTGATAATTAGAAGAAATCTCGGAAGAATGTTGTAGTTTATATTACATTTTGTTGGGAAACCTGAAAAGCACTGGCTCATTACTGGGAAATAAAACATGTAAAAAGCAAACCTAAAGTTTATACCAGTGATGTTTGTCTGTAGGCATGTTATCATCGTTGTTCTTGACATACAATGGCAATAACTGCCATGAATGACTTTTCATTTTGTTTTTTGCTGATAAAGCCCATGCTTAAACATACGGCGTATCTATTTTTCATTCTCCACGCATATTTCATGTTGAGCTTTGTTTGTTTGTTTGTTTGCATTTACTAGATTTGTATATGTGGGCTGAAAATTTAACACATTTATACAAGCTATAAAAATTAAAATACAAGGCTCTATTGTTGAGGAAAAGGTAGAGGGACAATGAGAGTGAAGTACGAATGACTGTTGGAATATACCTGTACTTAATGATGCATTGTGGAAGATAATATCACCCTGAAAAAACTTGATGCCTGCACAGAGAACTGTATTGTGTCGATGTGTAATTAAACACACGGAAAACGAGAGTTGAATAAAGATGGCTGAGTTTGTCAGTTTGTGTGTGTGTTCCTCTTTGACAGCGAATGTATACCAACTTTAAAGTTGTTAAGAAGAATTGGGCACCAGAATTATCCTGCACGTGCCTGGAGAAGGATGCATGACTTCAGCAAAGCAAAGGATCATATTACCCTCAAAAACTTGTGCATTTATGATTTTGCAGGCCTGCAGCATGCCGAAGAATAGCTCAATAACACACATATAATACAGATCTGTGTAGATAAACTGTTTCCCTAAAATATTTTGAAGAGTATTTATGCATGGTGCACTGAAATCAGCTTGCCCATTTTTTTGTCAAAGCAGATGGCGGGTGAAGGCCTACCATACTCTTAACAGCTGTCTGCTGAATAAATGATAGAGCTTGTCCTCCCTCACACCCCTTAGAGGCTTACTCCCACCCAATGAGCTTTAAACAGAGCACTCTGCAGTTCAAATGATAAATTTAAGTGACTTATTTTACTTGGATGAATTACCGTCATATTTTCCAGAATCAAGCTGCCAGTTGTCTTTCCCTGTATCCTCTGCTTAAACATGTGCAGACACATCCAGCGGTTCAGATCCTTTAGCACTTTCGCACGCACATGAGCAACACACAATGCATTATACGGGAGTTCCAGCTTGAAATATTTGCAGGAGCACAGGAATGAAAGTGAGTTTCCTGATCCTTTCTACCGAAATGGAAATATTAAAATGAACTTTCTGCCCGGTCAACTGTTCACATATTTTTATTCCTCAACTACATAGCTGGCTTAAGAGGGCGTAGACACAGACGTGGGTCTACAATATCTTTAGACTCAGACTGTAAACAATGTGAGACACAATAAGAAAATAGGTTTTATTCTGTCTAAAAATAAACTGTACGTTTCAGTTTGTTGGTGTGGCATTTTTGTTTTTGTGTTTTTATTTGTATTTGGAGTGGACTTTGACACATGTTGCACTGACAAAATGTGCTATCAGCAAGAGGAGCATTTTAAGCTCATTTCTGCGCTGACACTTACATAATGATGCCCACATCCAGCTCAGAACCTGCGAAATCGTCTCCAGGACTTAAAGTGTAACACCCCAGCCTCATTTATTACCCGGTTGTTTGTTGACCTTTTCAGGCAGGCACCAGACACATTACACCGAGCAGAGGGTGGTTACACTCTAAGTCCTGGAGACGATCAGAGGTTCTGAGCTTTGGATGTAGACATCATTATGTAAGAAGAGAGAATGAGCTTAAAATGCTCTTGCTGATAGTACATTTTACATTAGTGCAACATGTGTCAAGTCCACCCAAATACAAATAAAACATAAAAACAAAATGCTACACCAACAAACCAAACGTATAGTTTATTTTTTAGACAGAATAAAACCTATTTTCTTATTGTGTCTCATTATTTGCCAGTCTATGAGTCTGTATATTGTAGACCAAATAATATCTGGGCAAGTATATGTCGCAAGCTAAATAAGTGTAGTTGAGAACCAAAACAGAACAGGGTTGACCTAACGTGGGAAAGTTACTTTTGGTTATTTCCATTTCAGGAAGGATCAAGGCTCACTTTTCATTCCTGTGCTCCCGGCAAATATTTCCGTTGAACTCCCGTATAATGCACATTATGTGTTGCCTACAAAGGCAAGTGTAAAGTGCTATAAAGGATCTGAATCATTGATGTGGCTCGGTACATGTTTGACAGAGGATACGGGAAAGACAGCCAATAAGCTTGATTCTGGAAAATATGAAGCTAGTAATCTATCAGAGTAAAATAAGTCACTTAAGCTTATCATTTGAATCCGCAGAGGTGCTCTGTTTAAAGCTCATTTGGGTGGGGTAAGCTCTAAGGGGTCGTGAGGAGGACAGCTCTATCATTTTTATCTTATCAGACAGCTGTTAAGAGTGTGGCGGGTGGTTTGTTAGGGTAGGCTTCACCGCCATCTGCTGGACAAAAATGGGCAAACAGTTTTGCGCACCATTACATAAATATCAAAAATATTTTAGGAAAACAGTTTTACTCCACAGATCTGTGTTATATGTGTGTTATTGACTGTGCCAGTGGGCTGCTTATACTTGCAAATCATAAATGCAAGTTTTGAGGGTAATATGATCCCTTTGCTTTGTTGAAGTCACATGCATCCAACTTCAGGCACGCAGGATAGTTGCCAAATTCTAGTTGCCTAATTCCTTCTTAACAACTTTAAAGTTGGTATGCCACACTGGGCTGTCAAGAGAGAGGAACACACACAAACTGACAAAGCAATCAACCATCTTTTATTCAACTCTCGCTTCCTCGTGAAGTTTAATTACACGACACAATACAGTTCTCTGTGCAGGCATCAAGTTTTCAGGGTGACTGTTATCTTCCCACAGAAACCATCATTGGCACAGAGTGTATTCCAACAGTCATTCATCGCTTTCACTCTCATTGTCCTCTGCCTTTTCCTCAAATAATAGAGTTTTGTATTTTAATTTTTTAACAAGTTTGTATAACAAAGCAATTTTCAGCCCACATAGCAAATCTAGTAAATGCAAACAAACAAACAAACAAAGCTCAACATCTGAAATGTGCATGTTGAGGTGAAAATAGATACACCGTATGTTTAAGCTTGTGGGCTTTTATCAGCAAAAACAAAATGAAAAAGTCATTCATGGCAGTTATTGCTATTGTATGTGCTCAAGAACAACGATCGATAGCATGCCCTACAGATACCACATCACTGGTATAAACTTTTTAGGTTTGCTTTTACATGTTTTGTTTCAGTAATGGGCCAGTGCTTTCAGGTTTCTAACAAAATGTAGTATAAATCTGCTAAACATTCTTCCGAGATTTCTTCTAATTATCGAATTCATAGAATCTGATTATTCTTCCTTAATCATGAATTCTTGTGTCTTGCAGGTTCCATCAGCTCTTTTCTCCTCAGATATCCTCTCATTCTGCATTTTGGAAATATTTTAAGTGCTCGTCACAATCATCTGGATTACCCTCTCCTCTCTCTCCTGCCGGACTTCAAACAGACGCCACTAGAGCATAGTTTCTGCGCCTGGTTTCATAAAGGATGGAGAGAGCAAAATGGATGGGGAAATTTGTGAACATGACAACCACATTCACTCCTAAGAAAAGATGAAAGCAACCCACTGACAGACAAGGTGACACGGCTTATATATTTTAAGGCAAATAAAATGATTTGCATATCTGTTGCCAAATGTAGCAAGATACCAATTTGTGCTTTAGTTGATTTGTTTATCTATCTTATTTTATGTTTTTATCAATGTGATGTTGGACTCCACCTGTTCATCTATCCCACATCCATGCTGTCAGGGACTGCCCCACCCTTTCCCAGGGTAATACTTGTTGGTAAAAAGAGCTCTCGGCCCCTGGTGTTGCTGTCTGATCTTAATATGAAGCTGATATCAGAGCCAGCTTACAGCTGCTCTCATCCTCAGCTCACAACACCTGGGGGTCAGGCTCATTGGGCTGGCTGAGGCTGCTGTCAGTCAGCAGGATGCGAGCGTCACTGTCAGGTCTCCCTAACATTATTGGCTGCATTGCCTATCAGTCCGTGTCACTGTCAGGAGGCGGGCAACGCCTCGACACAGTGTCAGAGACCGACCGGCTCCTCGCTCCCTGCTTCACCAAACAGCCTGCGTCAGTGTCAGCATCAGCTGACCTTAGGAGAGGCTTCATTGTCAGAGCCTGCTGTCATCTGTCAGCTGTGCTTTGACTTTCACCTTGCCTTCTCTTGCACTCAAGGCCTCACATGGGCTCCATGGGCCTCCTGTGACATCTGGTGCGTGTGCACTGCATGCTGCATCTGGCCTAAATCTGCCTGTTGTTGCCCACCACCTTGCCCGTGCTCTTGCGGTCTGAGACCTTGCTGACTTTGCCCATGGTCATGGCCATCATGATGGCCGTGGTGATGACCATGGTTGTGATCCTGCCCGTGGCCAAAACCCTGGGGATGATTATCCCCGTGGTGGCCGTGGCCATGACCGTGGTGGCGCCCATGATGGTGACTATGCCCATGATGATGACCGTGACCATGTGCAGTATCCTCCTCTACAGCTGGATTAACATCTGTGTCAGGCTGTGCATCTGCTTTCGCTTTGCACTCCTCTGGGCTCTCAGTGCTCTGTGGAAGAACAGAGAGGAGAAATGCAGACAGCGATTTCAGTGCATGAGCTTATCTTTGATTAAATGTGTTACCAACACATAATCTGAGCACTTATGTCTGTTTAAATGAATATATATTGATGCAGTTATGTGTGGTCTATACCTCATGAGTGCAGTCCCCACATATGCGTTTGCAGTAGGTATCTCTGATGGCACCCTCAACATGACCTTGTCCGATGATGGAGTATGGAAGTGAAATGTGGTGGGTGAGACGGCCACATCTGAAGGGACAGAAATGCACGGTGGGGTTAAGGACAACTATAATGGTCAAAGTAAATCAAGAAAAAAAATAATAATCTGAAACGTGAATGAGCTATCCACTGCAGGTGACAAACCTGTCATAAATGAGAAAGTCATCTTTCTCTCCGCTCAATGTCTGCCAGACATCAGGCTGTTGTGGGTCCTGTTTGTACAGTGTGATGTTCTCTGTCATTCTCTGTGCCAGCACGGTGTGTAGGCGCTGTGCTTCCTCCCCCTGGTGGTTAACGACGATGTAGACCACATCCTTCAAACCCTGACCTTCCAGCTTCTGGCGCAGGCCGTCCAATCTGCTCAGAGAGGAGCAATCAAAGTTACCTAGTGTCAGTGAACTCATGCTTTGCGACATATTTAGGACTCAAAGGGTGCGATGTAATGTCGAGCTTTTTCTTGAAGTGCAGGACAAGAGGTCAAAGTAAACACTGGCTGACACATATCTGGGCACTTATACCTGGTAGCCTGCACCAAGCAGAACAGTCAACTGGCCTGGAAAAGCTCCACCACTGTCACCCGGCCCATCGCCCCCTTCATCGGCTCCTCCTCCCCTATCTTCCAGGCCGGTGGCAGCTGGCGCATACTCTGCCTCGCCCCCGTGGAGCAGGCAGAGAGTGAGGAGCAGGCTGAGGCACGCCCACATCCTTCTGGTGCCTCCTCACTGCCCCAATCTGGTAAACACAGAGAAGACAAGGGACAGTGGTGGGGAGAAGGGAGGTAGTTGGGGAAGGGGGCAGCAAGGGGAGAAAGACAGGGAAGAGGACACCAGAGATTGGTCAAACTCAGCAAACAAAAGTGATAGGACAGTACAAAAGATCAGAGCAGGGTTATCAGTTTCACATTTTCCAAATAACTCTTGGTATCCTCCCAAACTGCTCCTCTTCTGGTTCTAACAGACGCCTTAGCTATACATTGTGCAAGCAGTAGAGTAAACAAAGTAGTTACTTGAATCTGTGTTAAAGCTCTTTCTATATAAACTTAGGCTCGCTGATACACACAGTAAGCACTAAGAAACAGCACACAGTCCAACAGGAAGTGTGCTTGACTACTGAAGGCAAAAAGTGCATTTCTACAACATATTACCCATTACTCGTGGAAGAAATGTTAAATAGTGTGAGAAATTGTTAATTCATGACAGATCAAACATATTGTACTAAAGCCCTTACGTCCTTATATTTTATCTGTTTTTATTTATTGTAGCTGTAAAGGAAAACTAAGCAGTATGATTTTCTATCTGGGTGCTGCATTTTTTAGTAACTGGATAAAATGTATTAATTCTGTCACTCTGCCTTTGGTTAAAAGTTTCACCCTCCGCTCAGTCAGTTCTTCGTTTACTTGCAACTCCTCGAACAAAACAAGTCTCTTCCCCTGCTCCCTTTTATACTCTGCCTGTTGTTTTCTGTCTGGGAGGACAATTCAACCCCTGCTGTATGCTGATATACATTTCTCAGTTTGCTTGTATTTGGTGGAAATGTTTATTAGCAACTGGCTGTTTGAAAGTCCATCCGGGAAATAGCACGATATTTGCATATTTATCACAACTGGTTGAACTTGATAGCCTAGATAATTGCATGCATGCATTTGCCTCCTACAAACTGAATACTTTTACATAGTGTAATGTATATTATAGAAATTAGATCATGAATGTCCAAGAACATGGAACATTGTGCAACTCTGTTTTTACTTTCAGCACAGGGAAGTGAAAGGACAGAGGTGGGACTCTGGATGGTGTCAGCATGTTTAATGCAAGATCTACACAAACAGCTAGACACACGGCTGGATTCATTCCTGGTCTGAAACATTTCTGCAGTTTAATTTACACAGACAAAGAAATATTAATGCTGTAATGTTTAGTGCTGAACAGGGTAATTATAAACAACAAATATTGTGTTATAATTCCAGGGCAGACCAAAAGATATAGATTTCATCTTTAAAGAAATTTAGCTCACAACAAGGAAAATGACATGATAATTTCATAGTGCAGAATTTAGGAAGTTAAGAACAGAAAGACAGTAGCTTCAGGAAAAATATCTTCGTCCATCAACTAACCTAAAACTTTCGGTGCTTTTAATTCTTTATAAAAGCCTGCCAAGTTTTGGTGAGGTCTGTTAACTGAGTAACAGACGTAATCTAATAAAATGCTTAAGTATGTGGAAAAGCTGTTAACAGCCTCAAAGTCCAAACAGACAGGCAAGCTGTCTGTCTGCGAATATAGGCCATGAAGTTCTGGGGCACAGTTGTCAAATTACCAGGGTCGAGGCCAGTGAAGTTTCAGTCAGGTAAGCAATTGTCGGTGACACTGGCAGGAAGGTAAAAAGTCGCACAACACATACCGGTGGCAGGCCGTAACAATTATCTGAAACTATGAGCGGTACAGGCCAATTGTACAACTAGACATCGTATAAAACGCTTAACAATCCTACAATAACCGCCCATATTACGGTTTACAACATTTGCAGCTTGTTGTTGTGACTGTTTTCAATTTGTTCATCTCATAATTTTAGGCTGTTGGTAGTGATGAGCCTTGCATTATTATGCTGAAAGTGTTCCTGCATGACTTGGTGGTATAGTTTTCTCTGAGAGATATAATGAGAAGAAGTACTGTGCAAGCAGTATTGCACATTGTACCTTAACAACATGGGCTTGCTGTAAATAATCCTATAGTAGTAATTAGAGTTAAAACTAAAGCTATGTCAGGCACAAACAAATAGCAATCACTGTAGAAAACATGCATCAGTGTGCAGGTAAATGAAGTTATCAAGTCTATGTAGGCACCATGGTCCCAGTTGCGGTAGATACAGCGGCTTTGGTATTGCGGTCGGCTGATTGTGAAAATGACGCGGCACCGTGTTGCCAGGCTTCGTTTGTTCTGCCTTTCGTTGCTCATTTTACAGGCTCTGGCGGCCCTTCGAATAGACCAGCCGCCGCAGGGCACGGTGACCTGGAATGAACTATATAAAAGCCTTCTGCGTGTCAGTCGTGTCAAAAGATGTCTGGGTATTAATATAGTCTGCTATTATGCTGTTAACATTGTGTTCACAAGTTGTTGACATTCACATGAGATTTAGTTAACTACCTGCACTGTTTAACCAAAATTATGCCTCAAGCTTCGTAGCAATTTTTGCTATCAAATATTTTGTCGCGCATATATTTTACATTTATTTATTTATTGGGGCCATGTACATTTTAAACATAATGATGCAATGATGCATGATTGATGCATTGTACCAAGTTAGCCTCATCTGCAGTCATTCATTTAACCAAGCTGTTTCTATGTTTGTAATTTTGTAAAATCTGTAACAAGTTACACAGTTGAATCAGTTGAGTTTTTTCTCATTGTTTGTAGATTTGGTAAAGCCGGTGCCTTTAACCATTCGTATTGCTGATCGTTTTTGTTCTTTTTACCTTCAGCACCTGCTGAATATGTTTTAGACTTTTTAATTTCATTTGGTGGGGGTCATGACCACCTATTACAGTAATACAAGGCCAGTCACCAAGAGATTCAAGCGATCATTGAGATGGAAGAAGTATTACAAAGACGTCTTGGAGTAAAACAATGCTGGGAGATGTGCAAGGAGGGCAAGGCAATTGCAGGGAAAAA
>BRZM01004622.1:27109-38189 GCA_033238685.1 Lates japonicus
GCAACAGCGCATTGCCGTAGATCTCCGCAGTTGTCGAAACGACAACCATTCCAAACAGCGATGTTCAGAAAATCAGCAACTTAATGAAACCATCGGTCATTAGCTTCCGACCTGATAAACATCAACAGCAAACAGTCGCCTTTGCCGAATAACATGTTCAACACAGAATATCCGAAAGAACACCATCCCGTCGCCGTTTACATTTTACCCGCTCACAGCTGCCGATAACACGAAAAACACCCGTCTCGGTACAGCCGGCATTCATTCCATTTGGCGACTTCGCCTGATCGACAATCACCACCGGCCAGCCTTATCATCTCATCGACAGACGTAACCAAAACCCATGAACATGTTGCCTGAGTCCGCAACAGCCCTCATCGTTAGCCCTGCGAGCCGTGCCGCGGGTCCTCACCGCACAGTCAACCGCCTGTCCGGAGCATCCCCTGTGCGAGCGAGGTTCGGTGCACCTGCCGCCGATCATTGCCTCGCCAGCCATCAGCCTCGTCATTACCCAACACGAGGCTCATCCACAGCAGCGCGGTGATTGTCATCAACGTTTGCCCGGAGCCTTTGTCAGATTTAGCAGAGAGAGTCAAGTCATGTCGCCAGTATTTGAACGCAAATTGTCTGCCGAAAGTTCTGTTCGTCTCTGTGCCTCGCTTCGCCCTCAACGTCCATTCTCTTCGTCCGTCGATGCCATCTCATTCCTCTTCACCGTTAACAGCGTGTCAGGGTTATCAAACACACGCGCACGCAGCACACACACACACCCCTTTCCTGATACAGTGTTAGCATTGCCCCTGCAACACAGACATTGCCGAGGGCGCACAATCCTCCTCTCTCTCTCACAAGCTCCCCAGTGCTGTTCGAGACGCACGTCGACAAGAACAGCCTCAGCGAGCTGCGACAACACTCAAGGGCCCCAGAACAGAGACCCATGGGCAACACCTCAATACTCGTGCCACAAAAACAGAGCGACCTCCTTCCCCGACATTGTCAAAGTTCAAACTGTTGCCCTGAGCCACTGCACTGTTACCAGCACTGAGCATTGAATACCGGCTGACATAGTCAACGAACCGATGGTAACCACACAACCGGACACCAACACCAACGATCTGGCCTCTTAACAGAGTTTTGCTTCACTTTATTTCGTATTTATTTTACTCTTTCCAGTTCATCAGCACATTAGTCCGCAGCCGCGCAAACAGTCGTACCGTCAATATTACTGAAGCCCGGCACTGGTCACCGTCGCAGCCTCATAGCCCTGTACAGCCTGGAGAAAGGTCAGAGACGCATGTCTCCCGCCAACAACATGACTGTACGGGGAACGTCATCAACATGGTCAATGTAGCATATCACCGTAAACCCGCATCCAACCAACCACCGGGTCACTGTCACTTAAATAGCTGCATGAGCTCACGCCATTCACGATCAGCGCCAGCGCTTCGCACGCCAGCATGGAGCCACAAATGCCTCACGTGCCTGATCGACCATCGTTAGCCTGTAATCAAGAACGTTCACCAGGCAGAACAACAGCCCCAGTGACGCCTGCCCACGTGAAACAGCCCGCCTCCAATCAGGTTCACAGTGAACAGCTACTTGATTGACCGCACGCACAGCACAGGCGATCCTCAGACCTGCGACAGTATCACATGGTCAAGCAGCGCGCCGCCAGCATTGTGGCTCGGTTGAGCAAGATGTAATGGAAGCGACTGTTATCAAAACCGGCAGCCGAGCTTCCCCTTCATTTGCCATCAGCAGCGACAAGCAGCGTTTCACGCTTATTCCCAGTCATTGTACCAACAATGCTCCCACCACTTGTAATCTGTGTTCACATGTACACAGCAAATTCTGTGTTGGTCAACCGTCACTCACAGCAATTCACAGATGGCGATACAGCACCACCCACCGGTCAGGACACGTACACGATAACCCCACAGAGTGCGTTACAACAGAGCTGGCCTGCGTCATCCAGCCAACCGCAAAGAGGGCGATACGTTGTTCCCCAGCGACGAACACACCAGTGGCGGGAAACGCGTGTAATCTGTAGACGCACCGCATCCTTTTCAGCGATGATGATTTAATGACGCTGATCAGGACAGCAACGTATAAAGACACCACGAGATTATGAGATAGTAGTTTAGTCTCTCAATCCGTAAGTATTTTTTTTATTACGTTGCTGTCCTATTTTGTAATGGCTGTACAGTCGTTAAATCATATACATCACTTGAAAAAGGATCACAGCATCACCAGCAGTTACGCACGCACGTGACGTACTGCACACACGCACAGTGTAGATAGATCAACTTAGATAATACAAATGACTCTGCTCAACTTTACCTGTGTTGAATAAAGCTGATGACACCAGGCCGTGAATGGGCGGACTTGGGTTCTGTACCTGCTGCACTCTGATGGGGTTTATATCTGTCTTTATGCAGTGTCCACAATGATCGATGGTTAGTCTATCACCATCTTCCCAGAAGATTACTTTAAATGAGTACAGTAGTTTATTAACAAATTTAGTAATGTACATATAGAAGGTCAGATTACAAGTGTTTGATAGAGAAGTACCACAAAGAAGATCCAAAAAACTTACCTGTAATATAAAGGTGGGCAAAACAGCGTGAAACTTTAACTGCTTATGGTATGACACACAATTGACTGATTTATTTGTGGTTAATGCTTTCTCTGTTTGCTGACAACAAATAGAGAGGGGAGCTCAGCTGCCAGTTTTGGATGGCACAATCGCCCTACATTACACATCTTACTCAACCGAGCCACAGTGATGCCCCATATTGTGTAACTACATGATGTATGCATTTTATTTCCTGCTCCAAGAGGTAAATAACAGGAAGCCATGTGATGAATTACCTAATCGCAAAATTCTGAGATCTTGTAATGTATTGCATTGCGATGGTAATCAAATCTTCTCTAATCATTCCTCTCACTGTAGACCTGGATTGGAAGCTGAATATATTTCCATATTTTAGAAGCAAAAATAGTCCTTTCTGGAGCCTGTTTATTTCTGCCTGAATGAAATTTGTTCTTGATTTTTATTCTTTTGATGGTCAATCAGTCAGAGCACATGAAACATTGTGCTCCATGTGCTTTTTTTTTTTTTTCTTTGATGCAAGCCCCCTTTGAAGCGCTGTCGGTGAATAACATGCAAACTCATACAGCTCTTTAAAGCAGGAAGTAATAAATGACCCAGTGGATTTAGATTTGAACCATTAGATGCAGGTTTTACAGTGTCTGCTGCATTGTTATGTTATTGTGTTCCCTGCATACAGTGTCATGGTAACTTTGTTAAGGCCTCAGAGACACATACATCTCTCTGTTGCTCTCCAAGATGTACTGGGAACTATAGTACAGTATTGTGTGTATTGCCAGGCTTTGGGGATAATAGTGTGTGGTACATTTTCTTTACGCAGCTGCAGGACTAATAATACTGATGAATAAGAAGAAGTAAAAATAAATACAAAAATAAAAGTAAAGCAAAATATATTTAAAATTAGTCATGGGGTGTTAGTGTCCAGTTTATGTAGTTACCATCAGTTTCAGTTGACTATGTCCAAAGCCAGGTATTGTGTCTCAATTACTTCCAAGTGCTTTAGTTTTAGTGCTTCCATAGAGGCCTGCACAGCTTTGGTTTGGACTTTTTGGTTGTGTGTGTGTCAGGGGGAAGGGATTTAGAGGTCACTCTGTTTTTTTTTTTGTGCTTTTTTTTTTTTTTGAAATGTGAAATATTTGCCCCATAGATTCCAGAGAGGCCTGTCTCTCTGTTCCTAGGGCCCATAGTCTTCATTGTCGCAGCTCTTTCACTGTTGAGCTCTTTATTCTTGTCAACCGTGCGTCTCAATTAACACACTGGGGAGCTTTGTGTAGAGAGAGAGAGTTGTCTGTGTGTGCACCCTCATGTGTCTGTATTTACACGAGTGTGCTTGTGCATGTGTCTGTCTAAGGAAAGGGTGTGTGTGTGTGTCTGTGTGAGTGTGAATGTGCGTGCGTGTATTGTCTTTGTGCCCTAACACATAATGGCAGTGAAAAAGAGAGAATGGGATACAAGCATCGGCTGGACTGAGGGAATGGACATTAAGTTAATGGGAGGCGAAGCGAGGGGCTTTTTAGAGACGAAACAGAGAGGGGGAACTCTTCAGCAGATAGACGTTTCAAATACCTGGCGACGTGAGAAGCAGCTCCTCTCTGCTCCTACCTCGTCTAACTAAAGGCTCAGACAGGCGTTCAGGAAAGAGTGACTAATTCTCGATCCACAGCTGCTGTGGATGGGCCCTCGTGTTTTCCGTTGTTGGAGTGTGTGAAGAGGCTGTTAATGCTAGCAGTGTGATCAGCAGCAGAGTGCACCAGGCAAACTCTCCTCCTTCCCTTTAGGGATTCTCAGACAAATGATTGACTGTCTGGTGAGTAAGGACCCACACTTGGCACAGCTCACCGTGTTTGCTGATGAAGGGCTGGCTGTTTGCAGACTCAAACAGCATATTCATAGAGTTTTTTAGTTTTACATCTGTCAGTAAATTGAGCATAAAACAGCCAAGTTGGGTGGACTGGATGAAGCTTACTCTTTAATAAGTCAGAGAAATGATTCTGTCCATAGTAGCCCTAACTAATGATTATCCATTCAGAATTTGAAATCCATAAAATGTTAGAATAAGGAAAAATGCCCATCACAAGTTACCAGAGACCCAGGTGATGTTTTCTCATTATTATCAGCAACTGTAAGGTAGAATACAAATATAAAACAGCATATTTGGGATTAGATGTTCTTTCAGATGTTCTGCTATTGAGACATGTTATTCAGCTTAAAGCAACTGTTTTTGCAACATGGTTGTATTTGTCTTTATCAAAATCAGAAGCCTAAGCCCAGTAGTGAACATTAAAGTTACTGAGTTTTCCTGAGCATCCTTTTGTTTTAGAATGGTTGATTTAATAGAACAACAAGCTCCCACACCGCCCTCTTCTAACTGCAAAATTCTACTAATAACATCCCATAAATGCAGACTTGCTCATCATCTTGAAAAATTTGGTAGATAAAACATTTCAAACATTTTAAACAGAGAAAAAAAGATAAATATTAAATTGTATTGGTAATTTTTTCGTGACATATAATATGTGCTTTATGGCTCGATTTCAGCTTGAATTCACGATGAGAACGGTGCTGTATATTTGTAAGGTTTCTAGTTCTCTCACTGATACACTGTTGCGCTCTTTATTTATGTATGTGTTGGTCAGTGTGTGTATAAATCCATCAGTCTGCTCGCGCACTTAATTAACATGGGTACTCTCGGGCTCGGTGCAACGCTGTAAAACTAAACATAGCACCGTGTGCTCTGTTTCTTGACACTTGGTGCCAGTTAATGCCTAATCCTCAGCCTGGAAAAAGACAAACAAATATGCTCGGCCAGTGTCCATCACCAAGCAACCAGGTAGATCTGTTATCCAGTGAAAGCAAAGCACAAAGCAATCTGGGTAGCTATACTCATCTATAGACCCTCTGAGATACTCTCCACTTGATGTAATTATCTGTCAATCCAGTTAGTTTTTTATGTAGTGGCTATGTTCCAAGACATATTAATCAATACTTAATAGTACTATTAAGTAAATATTCATCTGCAATTGAAAAATACAATTTCCTGATGGTGATTTTGTCCCAGAGCTCTTCTTGGTCTCCTCTCATTATTTATTATGGTTATCTCATGCATAGTTGTCCTTTAGTCTTTTTATTTACACACATAAAAGGCTGGTATTCAGGGCTTGTCGCTTTGTGCTGTAAAGTGGAGGCCTCTCCTCTCTTAGCAAGTCCTTTTAGACTGCCTGAGATCAATGCCTAGATATTCATGGTGCGATGATAGGAAGGTGTTTGAAGGCTGGGAGACTGCAGGCCTGACAAAGGAGGATTGCTTTGATTTCCCAGCGAGGATTTAACATAGATTCATTCATCTTGATGTAGAGACAGGTGAGGGAACATCTTCTTCTCTTAATGATATGATCAGTATACTGATGGTTTTAGTTGTATTTGTGGGATTGTTGATAAAAACAGAAATATAGAATATTACCAGTGCTATCGCTATAGACTGTGGTCTGGGTTAAGTATACTGTGTGTATATATACCATTCCCTGCTGTACTTTCCAAGATAATTAAAGTGTCAGGTTGAATGTAGAACAATTGACTTACACTGATAGAAAGTATTAAGTGTGCACACTATTATTCTGTTAAACACCACAGCCTGGAGATAATGGAGAATCAGCACATCTAATATAAGCTCAGGTAGTTCAAGCTAATCCAGTTCTGTCAGATCACGGGGATAATACTCATAAAGACAAAACCATCAAATTCGAGTTGGACTCAGTTGGGCCTAATTTACAATGCCATTTTGAAACAACATAAAATCCAGGTTTACCTTCACCTTAGATTCACCTTTTCCTTTCCCTCTCCTGGGACGTTGTTAGAGCTTTGTTCTTAGAGCAGCATGCAGTTATCACCTAATTACAAAACTTATATACCCACAGACAACACACACAGTCATCACTCTTCATTAGAAATGAGAAAGTCATGCTGGTACTTCAGGTTGTAAGTATCCTCTTGGCGGTAGAGAGTGATGAGGATCTCGCTCATTTGTTTATTCTGGCTCACATGGCAACCTCAGCCTGCATCGTCCTTGGAGCAGGACTCAAGCACTAAATTAAGTAAGGATTACAATACACATTAACGGACACTCGAGCATGTACGGCACAGTCGCGCTTGTGCTGACATGTGCATACAAGCTCTTTCACATTTCTCTGATGTGTGACCCATAAAACATCTACAAAATTGCCAAGATGATAAATGTGCTGACAAATCTCTGTAGAAGTAAAAGAAATGAATAGCTAAAAGGAAAGGTAGGGCTTCTGTGAACATCCGAATGAACAAAAGTGACATTTATTATTGTATCTCTCTTGTCTTCATTCTAGGTTGTCTCACTAAATGCCCCATGGTTGCACCCTGACACTATCATCTGTTCAACCTCTTTCCTACCAACCCCCCTCTGTCCAGCTACTTCACCTGTGGCCTATTTATACCCTGGAGACCAAAAGAGCCCATTAAGTTTGAGACCTCTTCAGAGACAACTCTATACGAACCAATAACGCATTATCTGATCTCCGGCCTCACCGCCTCTTCTTCGACAGCCACAAATAAGGAAAACTAAATCCTCAGCTACTGGAAATTCTTGAAATGCGACAAGAGCTGTTTTCAGCTCAAGATGACAAACTACCTGATATATTCCATTTGTGGCGAGGGCAGGCCCAGCTGCAGTACACGGGAATTTCGATGCAGCATATGCTTGGGACTGCGTGGATTGAGACTGTCTGCTGAAGGACACAGAAAATTTACACACAATATACAATATTTATTCTACTGACTAGCTATGAGGTTTGAGCAAAGATTGTGATTAGCCCAAATGGCTCAAGCATATCTGAAGGTAAGTTAAAGTTTTGTCCTATATAAATTTGTTTTATATCAGCTTACACCAGCTCATGATGGCATAACAGTATATTACATTTTGCATTGAAGTCATCATTAAACCCATATGAATGGATAATACATGCAAGGTTACTTCAACTTTGCATTTCACCACCCCGCCGGATTGTGTAAAATTTCATTTAGCAAATACGCAAATCAACGGGCTACCGCCCACTTATTCACAGTATTGAGTAATACAAATGGAACAGCGTAGCCAGGCTGAGCATTTGACAACACATTTACTTGCCTTCATTACCAGCCTGATGCCGGAGCCAACAGGATGATGCCACTATCGGAACGTCACGCACCACCGTCTTTTTCTTCCGGCGGACGACATCCAGCTGTCACCACGGTCGTTACGAAGACCGAAGATGTTCGCAACGTTTTTTCAGAAGGTTGAATGCCAGTTTCCACCTTTGAATTTTTACCTAGTTTCAATCATTCAAATTGCTTCATACGATCATCAATCACCTACAGAAATGATTATTACGCGTTATCACGCCGAAAGCGTTAGCCGAGGCCCTGATTAGCTCACCTGATTGCAGCTCAGACGCACATTGCAGTGCAGCATCACATGTTCTGGGCCCAACAAGCCACGGATGAGCGCTCAATACTTCAGCCTGTTCATGCAGAAAACTCAGTAAACATTAAGCGGAGCACTGGCGACAAACATTGCACCACATCATGGTGTTTTGACGACTTCAGCAAGAATGTCAGGCGGCGAAATATAGCTGGCGGTAACAGCTGTTAAACGACACATTAGAGAGTTGGTATTGTCGCATAGTTACTGCTTACTTGGCGACACCCAGCAGACGTCTACAACATATTTTTTAAAATATTTGACTACGAATACGCTGCTTACGGCAGAGTTGCCGCTTCTTCATGTTTTGCATTGTCTGCCGTTTTGCATATCAGCGGACGCTGATTGTCATCAGCGAAACCGGTGAACAGAGCCAGCAGCCGTTCGGTAGTCTCGGTAATTGTACACGAGCGCTGGCGTAGTCAACAACAGAAGCCCAGCTCAAAACCGCGAAAAGAGCGACATTGGCGACACTGTACTTGCTCGTTCACGACGAGTAACGACGTTACACTGAAAGCCATCAATCTACGCCCAGAAGAGCTCATTTCTTCAAACCCGCCAACGGAATCTCATTTTTTCGCGATCGCGATCAGAAGAGCACGAAAATGACCGCGCCGCGTCACAGCCTATCGTTCGATGGACACAACGATTGACCAGATACTACCGGAAGCGAGTTGAAAGCAGCATGGATTATACCATCACCACCGTGACGATAGCGGTGGAAGATATTGACTTTGCAATTAGCAGCTACTATGGCCCATTACAATAAAGTCTTCCACCGGTGCATGGGTAGTTATCGTGTGCGCAGCTTGGCAGCTTGATGAACAAACATAGTGGAACAAAACACCCGAGCAGAGCAGTCCTAGCTGGGATATCAGACTTGTGCTGGGCTACAAGAGGCTGCTGCGGGGTGTAGGGGAGGAACTAAAAGTGCCCTTTCACCAACACCACATACATCCCCAGGGAAGTACATTTAAAGATTATCTCTGCTTTTATTAGATTGACAACAAGATCAAATGAAGAATGGGAGATGTTTGGGAAGGAAATACTTTTGTTAACACAAAGGACTTTACAACTTAACCCAGGACATAGCCATGGATTCAGAAGCAGGAGAGAATCATGCACTAATGGACTGTAATTTAAGTACAGTCTAACAAATGA
Source organism: Lates japonicus (assembly GCA_033238685.1). Taxonomy (NCBI): domain Eukaryota; kingdom Metazoa; phylum Chordata; class Actinopteri; family Centropomidae; genus Lates; species Lates japonicus. The sequence goes on from BRZM01004622.1 coordinate 36,367, forward strand.
GTATCCTAATTGTCTACTTTTATCTAATTACATTTCAGAGGAAATATATTTTTATTCCATATTTGTTCATCGCTATAGCTACTTTTTACTGAATAATACTTAAGATACTTTCACCTGAATGCAGTTTTAAATGGAAGACTTACTGTAATGGCATTTCAGTAAACTGCTACTATGATCTCACATTTCCACTACTGTAAATCTCTGTGTTGGTGGAGAGGCATAAGGCCAGGAAATTAAGCCTCATTCACTTGAGGTGTCTAATGGCGTACATTGATGTCTTCTACTGACGGATAATAGACACAGACGCACAAACATAGTACTAATGAAAGGAAATACCATTTTCATTGCTTCAGTGCTGAACAGATCTACCCACCTGGCAGAAAATGACAAAAGAGTTCCCGCTGTTTGCCTGTTTTGCCTTTGGGGTGGGCCTATTTCCAGAAAGATGTACTGTCTGTGATAGGTTAGTAGCTCAACTATATATAACGTCATTACGTTTCATTGATAAAGTAGACGAGCAAAGTATGTAAGACCTGAGTGTCGTTAGCAATGCGAACACTGCTCAGCTTCGACATTCCTGACACAATGCAGGTTTTAGACACGAACTTTCCTGTTCATACTTCTTATGTACTATTATTATGAAATTAATAAGCTTACCTGAATTTACTGGAGGACTGCAGGCAAAACATTGCCAAAACCACTGAAGCTGTTGACTAATCAGAGCGTCTGCTGTGGACTAACAGGCTGATGGACAAATGCCAGGAGAGGAGAAACTGAAAGACAATATCTAAACAAAAGTAATATAATCAAATATTTAAAATAAGCAAATAAATGGAACCCGGAAATGGTATAATGCGGCGTTACAAATGCGCCCACTAATTCATTACTGCCCATCATCTAAAACCCACTGATACCAGCCCCCTATTAATATATCCTAATGCTCTGTGGTGTTGATATTTAAATGTATTAATTTACTCATGAGCATTTTCACCATTGATTTTATTTATCATCAATTTTATGGAAATAATTATCATTGAATTGTTGGTTGCAGTCATACAGTTCTCCTGTAATGGAACAATGCTACTTAAAGAAAAGAATACTGACGACAAACGGAAGTAATTTGGAACAACCACAACAAACGGGCTTGATGTAAATTACAGTTACACAGACCAAAGACAGATGGAGGACCTAGACGATTACTGCACTACAGTAGTAACAAATTTGAAATTGCTTGCTTTGCCTGTTTGGTGATCTAACTTGGCATCAAAGTGACGCCTAAAATGAATACGAAAGGTTAAAATCAACAAGAACAGTTTCGTAATATGATAAGGAAACACCGGCGAATCACCAAATTGCACATTGGAAGAAAACCAAAATTGCCAAACTTTCAGCCTGAAAACTATTTGTATCACCTGAGCCTAGAATCATGATGGAGATCAATTATTTTGATAATAATTTGAACATCTGATTATCAGATAATGAAAAAATCATCTTAACTTTAAATATAACATGCATGAATGACAGCTGGATTGTCACCAAAAGTCACTTGAACAAGCAGTACAGGAAACTGAGCATGAAGAAAAAAAAGAAAAAGAGAGGTGAGTTGGTTAAAATGCAAACTGTCTAAAAGTAGCATCATCTTATTCATTTTACAATTTGGACAATGGAAATGAGAGCAAATACACAGAGAGAGACAGAAATTAAGGGACAAATAATTATTATCATCAATACATGTTTTAATACTAGAAGAGTTACTCAATGATCAAGCACAATGGACATTCTTACAAATAAGCAAACAGTCTTGGAATCTGTACAGCACCGAA
>BRZM01004625.1:14003-25324 GCA_033238685.1 Lates japonicus
CTTTTGTGGCAGCCCCGTTCCAGTTGCATGTTGTAGCTGCCCTGCTAGACCAGACCAGCTAAGGCAGCCCTCTGGTGGAACAGGCTCTGGGTTCGGTCCGGGCCAGTAGCGAAGTGGGGGTGGGGGTTCCGGTGTAGAAACAGAGACTCTGATCAGGAATTTCCCTTGGCGTGACAGAAGCTGGTGCTCAACACAGATGCTGTGCTTCCAAGCCAGGGCTTCACGCAGAAAAGGGCAGGATTCCGGAACAAGCAGCCAAGACAGAGATCATAGTAGTTGAGTTGAGGGCAAAAGCCGAGGCCAGGCACATAGCAGCTGCAAGTGGGCCTATACAGCAGTGGGGTCAAGCACAGGCTCATCAGTGGAAGCAGGAGGGAGAGAGGAGAGGGGGCGGCGGAGGCAGATCCTATAATCTATTGATGAAACACGCTAATCACGAATTCCGCCTTAGATTATTTGCCAATAATAAATTATTAAGCTCTGTTTTACAATAATCAATAATCTATAATCAGTCATATCTACCTCTTTGAGACCATCTCCCCTGGGTAGTGATTGCGAGAAATTTAGGTCCTGAATCAATGCAGGTGAGATCAGAATATCATGATTATTGATTGTAATTGGATCTGGTGTATTGAATCAGTCACCGATGTCGTAGAAACTAATCAGATCAATGAGCAATAAATCAATTTTTCCTCAGATCTTGGCCTAGGTGAAAGTCTCAAGTGAAAATCACAGACTTCGTCTTATCTCCTCCTTAGAATCCACTGAAGCATATTGTGAACCTCACGGGAGGCTACTGTGTGTGTGTGTGTGTGTGTGTGTGTGTGTGGGGGGTGTGCACCTTTCTGGCTCAGGCATGCAGGGGCGCCGCTCCTGGCGCAGATCAGTGGTTACAGTCAGTGAACTGGCAGGAGGCGCTGATGGCTAAAAATAAAACCACCATTTTTTTAAATATATATTTTATTCAATTCGTCTTCATATTGATCCTGTTGTAAGCTTGTTGCTTCATCAGATCAACTGTATTGATTAATATTAATTTAACCCAGTAACGGCATGTTGTCCATCATGGATATGGTTGATTGTTATTTCTCTGTTGATTGATTAATCAGTCATTGAGACTGTCCTCAAGCTCCTGGCATAAACCTCTGCTGATATGTATTGATCACCAATCATTGCAAGTCTCACAACAGGCAAACACAAACACCCTCTAACTTCTTAAACACACAGGCGTGTCAGATAACAGATCATTATGCATTCAGATCAGTCAAGCTAATCAATTGAAACTCTATTTGTGTTTCTACAATGTGTTGGTAGAAACAGAGCCGCTATATTTCGCTATAGCTAACGGCCTCGAGCCGCCCGCGCTCCGCCACCCCACCACCCCCAAAGTAAACATCCACATGGAGCTGAAACTGAGAGGGTGAGGGTGAGAAAGTGCGGCAACTATAAAAAGTGTGACGAGAGGACGGAAAACTAGAGACAGTTTATGACTGCTGAATCCGGATCAGATTGTATCTGCTTATCAAATTCAGGTGTGTGTAGTCTCTCAGGTGTAATGTGACGTCATGCCGTGTGGCACTGTCGCGCATCAGGTGGACCTCGTGTCCTCGTCACCCGTCTGAGCGTCAGTGCAGGCGGACGCCTTCTGCGCGGTGCGGGCGGCTGCCGGTCTGGCTTTCTTTCGGAGGACATGCGCAGTAGGTGTTCTGCTGGGAGGACGCCGCAGGCCTTCCCACTGCCGTCTGGGGGCGCTGCGCTCGTGCGACCACCAGGACTGCGGTTGCCTGCTCAACCGGGCCTCGGTGAGCGCTCTCAGGCGCCGCGCGCAACCTGCTGCCGCCGCAATGTGGCCGCCACTGAACGCGCGGTGCGTTACGGCCGCGTATCGATCCTGGGCGCGATGGTGGAGACTCTGAAGGACTGCGACGCGCAGGCGAGGCGGCGGGAGTTGTTGGACGGCTGCGGCGGCTGTATGCATCACCGACGCCAGGAAGGAACCGCGAATTACGCTGGCGCGGTGGAGCTGTCGGCACGCGCCGACTGCTCTGCTGCTGCTGCTGGCTCAAGGCGCGCGGCCGACAGACTGGACGCCGCGCACGGGCGCGCTCGTCTCACCGACTCCGTCGCAGCGACGCCACGCGCAGCGCTGCCTCGACCTGCTGCTGTTTCTGCCGGGCTGCCGCCCGCTACGCCTGGAGGCCAGCGCTATGCATACTGCTGGGAAATGAAGTGTTCGACTGGCTGTGCGGTTCGGCCCCGCCCCCTCTGCTGCAGGCTCTCCGGTGTCTGGCCCGGTCGGACGGATCAGATCCAGCCCTGCCCGTTCTTGCAGCTGCACGAAAACAGTGGCGCGCCTGTGACCATGAAAACAGCCAGCACCTCTGATGCTGTGATTGGACAGTTTGTTGTTAGTGTAAATACACTGTAAATGAGACCAAAGACCTGATCACTGATCAGTGATCAATACTACTAACAATCTGTCAGCTACTGGCATCAGGCTTTCGGACCCTAAGGGAGCCTGGCAGTGACTCAGTCTATAAATAAAGATATTTCAGTTTTATTGATTAGCGGGTAATAATCAATATAATCTTAAGATTTAAAGACAGGCTGTGACTCTGTAATGTGTGTGTTAGAGAGGCATGTTTTACCACCTCATTTGATGCGACCTCTGACCTCAGCACCATCACACACAGTCATATTGATCATAATGGGTACTGATAAAGCCTCCACATAGTGATTCATATTGTTTATATTGTTTTGACTTGGAGCAGCTGAGTGTTTTATGAGTAAACCACCACGTCTGTTTTCTTCTTGTTTCTTTTTTTCACTAGATTCTCAGTTTAACATCTGGACCCGGAAAACATCTGGAAATCTTAGAAATATAATTTATTCATTCAGACTGCTATAAAACTAGTCAACAACACCACCACCACCTGGCCCCAAGCGTGCTGTAGAGCTAAAGCATTTGGTAAAAACAGAAATGTTTATTACTGAATCCATGTTTTGGGCATTTAGACATTTTGTCTAATCATTTATATCTTTAGTATTCCTGTTTCATTAAAACCAAAATTCTGTGAGAGAAATTTTTGAATTGAAAAGTTTTGTGTTTTCTAACTTTTTCATTTTTACGGTATGTCTGGAACCTACTGATCTGGGATCAATAACCTGGCCTTCTTAGAGTTCAGACATGTTTATTAAGTTAATGGATGACATCACAGGTGAGATCACACTGAATTCTGGAATTTAGGTCACCTGCTCAGGTTCAGATTCGAGCATCTGAGAGACCAGTTCTGTTTTATTGAGTTTAACTTCCCAGAGTCAGACAGTCCAGCAGGAGTCCATCACAGTCCACCACAGTAGGCAGAAGTCCAGCAGAGTCACACAGTCCAGGGTCCATCAGAGGTCCAGCACCAGTCCACCAGTCAGCCAAGTCCACACAGTCCATCAGTTTTACAGTCCAGCAAGGTTTTGTTTTAATCTCTTTGGTGGATGTCTTTGGATATTTCTGTAGTCTCTTACAGATCTTTTCCTCCTGAACTTGTTTTTCAACAAACAGAGCAAACTGTTATTAAATTTACATTTTTTTGCTTTTCATGAATAATTACCCAGTAGGTAGGGACTGCCCATTCTACCATGGTAACTGAGACAGACAAGTAGGCAACTACCTGAGGAAACCCTGCCCACAGAGGAAAGTCCAACACCTCAGACTGGATCCAATCTGGTCCCAGTAACAGAGTCAGAGCTGGAAACCAGTTCAAACCGGTTTACACCAGTCTTTACTGGACGGACTGAAAAATAATTTAAATATTAAACTAAATGTCCCTTTAATGTCCTCACACACAGTACAACCAGAACAACTGACTAAACCAGTTCTAATTTAGTTTGACCATAAGGAACCAAACTGAACTGAACTGAACCACACTGAACTGAACTGGACTGAACCCCTCTGTAGTGAATGTCCTTTAATGCCCTCATGCATACTCAGTAGAACCAGACTGAACCAGATTTCATGAATGAAAATAGTTAGAACCACTTAGAATCAGTTAGAACCAGACCCAGTCTGAATGAGTCCTTGTCTAACTGCCCCCAACCCCGAGAGATTGTGCGCTTCCTATTAAATTAAAGAACAAAATTAGTTGACTCCATTTCCTTGTAGAAGCCACCCAAGCTGTTTCCATGGCAGCCATCTTGGTTTAAATCAATGTCATAGAAAGTGACTGTGACATCACGGGTGTTCCGCCAGATGAATCCAGATCAGGTGGATTCTACACCAACCATCAGTGACATCACAGTGATGTCACAGTCAGATTAGCTCCATTCATCATCCACGCTATCCCCGCTGAGGACGGGGCCCGAGGAGGTGGGGTTTACAGGGAGTCTGAGGGAGGAGCTTGGTCAGCCGCACGAGACAATCCACCAATCAGAGTCACCGCCCAGCTCGCCCTCTGGAGTCACTGGAAGAGAGAGAGACACACCTGAGACACATACCTGAGAAACACTTGACATAATAATAATAATATGAGACATACATGAGACAATACACATACACCTGAGACATTAATTTGAGACATACATGAGATACACGTGAGACACACACCCGAGACACACCTCGCTGTTGCCATATTATCACATTTGTGCATAAAACCCAGTCTCCACCAGTTAACCAGTTGGTGTTGCCGGGACCTTCTTCCAGTAATCTCCCTGCAGGAGCTCGGGTCGAGACAATCAGAAAGGCCGAGCCGTCAAATCTACTTACACATTAAATAACCCAGATGGTCCGACAGTTGAGGACCAGCTGGACTCACCACTAATCCCGAAGACAGAGCTACACAACCGCATACACAGAGTGAAACTAGTCTGAGGACCAGGCTGAGGACCAGTTGTACAGTACGCACGATATGAATGAGACCATGGACAAAGGTGGAAACAAAATTGGTAACATCAGACAGACAGGTATAAATGACAGACAGGTGTGTACCTGGCAACAGCTCCCAGTCCGTCCTCACAGGCATCTTCATCACTGAGTCCAGTTCTGGACAAAGACGATCCTCGGTTGTCCGTAATCCGCCCAGAGGGAGACGATCGTTAGACTTGTCTGGACACCACCCCGCTGCACTCCTATTGACTACACAGAGACATGTCGCTGGTTACTGGGCCAGGTAACACACACCTGTAAGGTTGGTTCTGTGGGTTCTGTGTGTTACCTGTGCAGGTGGTTCTATGTGGATCCACGCCGGCAGCATCATGCTCGGGTTCAGCTGGTTGAGTTCCAACCCTGAAGTAAACGACTCCTCGACTGTCGACAGCCCAAACATTCTGGCTGCCGCAGCTCACACTGACCAGACGGACACTTCCTGTAACACACAGGTGACATTTTACCTGAATACACCTTCATATCTTTGTAGAACAACACATGGAACAACCTTATAGACACCCAGGACCTTGAAGAGTCAAAGAAACCTCCACTCAAAGTCCAATGGAATCATGGATTCTATCAACTAGATTAGTAATTAATGTTGAGTGTGGTGAATGATGAGCATCTGCCTCGACTCTGCCAAAGATAGTGTGTGAGTGAAGACTCATCACCTGACCTGTAGTACAACAACAGCTGATCTCAGATCTGAATTCAACCTTTATTTATAACTTCAGTCACTGACAAATGATCAGAGACAAACTTCATGAGATTAAATGAGGAATTCCAAGACGATCAATAAAATGTTATTGAACTCTGACTCTGACCTCGCTTTGTCACATGACACAGAAACCAATGTTCATATCATGGACTCTAATTTTTTATTCTATTGTCTGAGAGAGACAGAGAGAGACAGACAGACAGAGAGACACTGAGAGAGAGAGAGAGAGAGAGAGACGGAGACGGGAGAGAAAGACGGACAGACAAACAGAGACAGAGAGAAAGACAGACAGAGAGAGAGACAGACAGAGAGAGAGAGAGACACTGAGAGACAGACAGACAGAGAGACACTGAGAGAGAGAGAGAGAGAGAGACGGAGACGGAGAGAAAGACGGACAGACAGACAGAGACAGAGAAAGACAGACAGAGAGAGAGAGACAGACAGAGAGAGAGACAGACAGAGAGAGAGAGAGACACTGAGAGAGAGAGAGAGACAGACAGAGAGAGAGAGAGAGACAGACAGACAGACAGACAGTCATGTGTGGTCTGTGATAGTGAGAAGGGCAGAGGAACTCAAAAAAGATCTAACCTACCAACCAGGTTACACTATGACGCACAACACATACACACACACATACACACCATCTCCATGTTGACCTCTGAATCACAGTCCTGTTACACAACCTCCACTTGTCAGTGTGACGGAAGAGACTCACAGCTGAGTGTATGTTCAGTGTATGTGTGTGTGTGTGTGTCCATGATGTGCTGCCCCCCCACCCCACCCCCCTCCAAACATAAACACAAACACAGACTCACACATTAAAGGAAAATTTCACAATTTTTCATGATTGTATCAAACCAGGTGTAGTGGTTAGCACTGTCGCCTAACAGCAAGAAGGTTCTGGGTTCGAGCCCCAGGGCTTTTCTGTGTGGAGTTTGCATGTTCTCCCTTTGCCTGTGTGGGTTCTGTTCAAGTTCTGCCCTCCCACAGTCAAAATATTACGCAGCTAGGTTAAATGATGACCTAAATCTCCTCGGGTAGGTGGAATGTAAGCGTGAATGGTTGTTTGTCTGCATGTGTTGATGCGATGGACTGGTGATCCAGACAGGGTGAACCCCGCCTCTCACCCAATGACAGCTGGGATAGGCTCCAGACCCCCCGCGACCCTTAACGGATAAGCGGTATAGATGATGGATGGATGGGTGTATCAGACCAACATGTCTCTGTGCCCTCACCTGGAAGCTTCAACTGTCTCAGTTACACACATCAGTCAACCACCTGCAGTACTACACCTGTACAACCACACCTGACTCTGATACGTACCGAGCTGGCTGAGGTCCAGGGGGGTCCAGTGCAGTCCGGTGGGACAAGATGGAGACAGAGTTCGAATGCTGACTCGGCCATGAGAGTCCAAACCCCACAGAGCATCACGAGAGGCAGACAGGTGAGACAGCTCCACCTGAGAACACAGGTAGAACACAGGTAGAACACAGGTAGAATACAGGAGAACACAGGATAGCAACACAGGGAGAACACAGGTAGAGTACAGGTAGAACACAGGAGAAAACAGGTAGAACACAGGAGAACACAGGAGAACAGAGGTAGAGTACAGGTAGAACACAGGGGAACACAGGTAGAACACAGGGGAACACAGGTAGAACACAGGTGACCATGAGAGAGTAGAAACCAGTAGAATCAGAGTCAGAAACAGGTGACAGGTGTTTTTACCTCGGGTGGTAGAGGGACAGAAGAGGGGCGGAGCTCTCCATCCTGATCCCAAACACAGAACAGGTCCTTCCTGCTCTGAGCCAACCACAGGAATGTACCTGAGACACACAGGTAGACAGATGATCAGAGGTCTGCAGACATGACACCTGGCAGAGTGCTCAGAGTATGAGGATGAGATGGATCCAGGACTGTGTGTCCTTTAGTGTCCAGGTGTGTCCAGGTGTGTCCAGGTGTCGCCAAGTGTGTTACCTTCTCTGTGAGGCACAGCAGAAGATGTGATGAAGGTCCACCTGGTGGCTGAGACGGTTCCTCTTGGAACAACATTCTGCCAGAAAGTTCCTGAAGGAACCGAACACAAGCAGCAGCTGAGCAAATGAAAACTACAAAACTAAATTCTGTTCTACTGGACTATACTGGACTCTCTTCGACTTATGCTGGACTCTACCGGACTCTCTTCAACTTATGCTGGACTCTATTGGACTCTCTTCAACTTATGCTCAACTCTACTGGACTTTACTGGACTCTACTGACCCACGAGACTCCCGCGGGCCAGGTGCAGTTGGTTCCGTCCCGATGCAACCCAGACTCCGCTGGCGTTGGCGCTGACCAGGCTCGGCTGACACTGAGAGTACTGAGACAGGAAGGCCACCACCCGCTCCACCGGCGCCCTGGTTACCGTGGCAACACTCTGTGTGGCCTGCAGCAGAGTCTGGAACAGACTGCCCTGATCGAAGACCACATAGTCTGAAATACTGATCTGATGGAGAGAGACAGACAGACAGGTATTTAGCTGAGATCAAACAGGATGAACTAAAGTACGGCCCACCCCACCCCTACCTGCCACCAGTGGTCGTCCTCCCCCTGTGGTCTGGATGAACAGATCCCGGTCCTGAACCACAGGCTGCCGCTGGCATCCAGAGCCCAGGCTGTCCCCCCCCCACCAAGAGCGACGCACATCAACTCCAGACCCTGAGCCTCACTGACACACACACACACAGTAACACACATACAGTATTAATCAGTGATCAATAAACTGGCACTAAGGATTTTCACTGTAATTATCATGTAAGATCAGTCAGCTGTCTGTATACTCTAGTATTCCAGTAGTATTGCTTTAGTACTGCAGTAGCAGTAGTACCTGACGGTGTCGTACTTCCAGCCCTCGCCCTCGCTGCAGTAGCTGTTCAGTCCCTCTCGGTAGAACAGCGCCTTGTGTTCGCTCAGAGCCCAGACCACGCCTCCTCTCACACACACCTGGCTGAAGACACAGGGAGACTCCACCTTCACAGAGCGAGCACAGGGACGCTCCACGCTCAGACCTGACAGACACACACAACAGTTACTGTGGCAACAGCGGGGTCAGGGTCGGGGGTCAGGAGGGAGGATCCCAGGTCTGATCTAATCCTGAGATCATCTACGCTCAGAGCAGCTGGTTTCTGAAAGTCCCTCATTAACAAAATAAACTAATTTCTATGTTTCTATTGTTTTTATGAAAACAGGATTTCATATCAGCTCTCACTGCTGTTCAGGATCCAAACATCTGTTTAACTTCACTCAGTCAGAAACATCTGTGTCAGTATCATCAGGATGAACCTGCTGAACACTCTGATCAGGTAACATGGGTAAAACACAGACGCCCCCTGCTGGTCACACAGAGACGTCTCAGCTAGTAAATCCAGGTGAGTGCAGGCAGACCATGATGTGGCCTCTATGATGTTTAAATAAAGTTTTAAATAAACAGATGTTTGTCTGGATGTGACTCTTCTCAGCCAATGAGAACCCAGCTCCTCCTCTAAAGTCGTCTTTTCTTTGTTTCTGTGAAACTGCAGCTGAGCGGCGGCATCTCAACCAGAACCACAAACATCAACTTTACAACATCAGTAAAGAGATGAAGCTCAAACTGAAGGTTGATGTTTTATCTCAGATTTAAATTCACCTCCTTCTTCTTTAATCACAACCTGTCTGCTGCTCCACAATCAGGTGCAGGTGGGTAGTTACCTGTCTGCAGGTAGAGGTCACCGTTAGTCCTGATGATCCAGGCGGAGTCGTCACTCAGAGCAATGAAGGCCGTTTGCTCCACAGCTTTGTACCAGTGACGTTTTCCTCTAACTGACACTTTAGCACAAGCGAACGCTGTCATGCTCTTCTGCTCCACCTTCCACAGCAGATTACCTGATGGAGTTAGCAACAATTAGCATTCAGGTAATGCCATCTGCCATGTGTGATGTCAGCAGCTCACCTGAAGGTGATAACGCCACCTGGTGGACATTGTCTTCAAAGCGCTGCCAGTTGAGTCCAGTTTCAGGCAGAAGACTGCAGAACAGTCCTCCTTTAAAGTCCAGACACCACACATACCTGAAACATATAAATCACCTGTAAGATACCTGCTGAACACCTGTCAGTCACCTGATAACAGCCCTCCTGTAAAGTTCAGACACCTGTCTGTCACTTGTAGGCTCAGTATTCCACATCCCGGTCCAGAGTATCCCATCCAGCTTTCTGCCAACTAGACAGAGGAAATAAAAACAATATTAAACCCTTCTGAGAGAGTCACCTGGTCAGGTTTGAGTTTGTCTCACCTGGTCAGGTTTGACTCACCTGGTCAGGTTTGAGTTTGTCTCTGTCCTGAACATCCTGGTCCGTCTGTCTGTCCGTTGTCTTCTCCATCTGATTGGACGGACAGGTGTGAGCGTCTCCTCTGCTGCCAGCACCAGGCAGAGTGTGACAGTAGATGTCGCCCTCATCATCACTGGATATACTGGGTTCTCTGTCCAGAGTGGACACAGTGGAGTAAAACATCTGGTCTGCCAAACCAGCAGGGGGCACGAGGTCATCCTCCTGTACACAAATACAGAGGAAATTTAACAATAATTAATTACACTCATGACTGATGCTTTGTCCAAAACAGAGTTAGAGATTATGAAGTATCAGCAGCACAGTCACAGAGGTCTGGGGACTAGTTTCAGGGGTCTGGGGACTAGTTGTAGAGGACTAGTTGTAGAGGTCTAGTGGCAGACCCAGAGGCTTTGGTGAGGAGAGATTTGTAGTAGTCCAGGTGGGAGACGATGAGTGAGGAGGGGGAGAATCCTCCTCATGTTGCAAAAGGAATCTCTGGGTTCACCATGATGTTGTACAGGTTTTGGTTCAGGGATGTTTTCCCCAGAAGGAACACAAGCTCAGTCTGGTTCAGGTTGGAGCAACCAGACAGGTATGATACAGACAGAAAGACACACATTGTTGTTTGTGAAGGGTTGAGAGAAATCAGGTGGTTCAATGAGAACCATACAGGTCCAGGGGCACAAGGACCAGATGGGTCCAAGATCAGAATGTGACAGGGCCTGGGGTAACTGGCACAGGCAGATCCAGGAGTATGAGGACCAGACAGGTCCAACACTAAGAGGACAGGGGGAGTCTGTTGTTGTGGAGGTATGAGGAGGTTTGTTACAGAGGAGGCAGATTAACTGTTTAACTCTGAATTAATAAGTTAATGTGGTTTAATGTTGCCTCCTCATGAAAAAACTGAATTTGCTTCCAAAAATCAGAGAAACTCCCTTTTCAGTATAAACCCTACCAGTAGTCCTCAGCAGATAAATCACCTGATAGTTACACATCTAACATGATCATGTAGGTGTAACAGAAGCAGCAACACACCTCCTCCTCTGGTCCAATCAGAGGGCTCAAAAACTCATCCTCTTGCTCCTCCATTGGCTGGTGCTCTTGTCCATCATCTTCCTCAGTGTTGTGCATGTAGGAGAAGGTGCACTCCAGCAGCAAATCCACATCTGGGGTTGGAGGGACAACATCTGCCCCTGGACCAGGACCAGAATCCTTTCCTGGGATAAGCTGGTTCTCCAGACCTTTGAGAACCAAGGATCCTGGAGGGAAGAGGGAGCTGGGGCAACAAGAGTGAGACAGATGTGTCAGACCGTGATACTGTTAAAGACAGACAGACAGGCAGAC
>BRZM01004626.1:0-41212 GCA_033238685.1 Lates japonicus
GAAAATACTTTTGAAGGTACATTTGACTGGCTGGTACAGTAAGCCTTGTATTAACTCAATTGAGAAACTTATCTCTAGATAAAATAATTAAACAGATGGTTTTTGCCAATCCAAACTTGACAAATGTGGATATTTTGATTGATGCAACAATTCTGTGAATTAGTTTTTGGCCTGAAGCAGTCCTGATGTCTGGATGCCCATTCCAGATGTGCACTCCGGGACTCATGCTCAGAGGTGAAACAGAAAAAATCGAATAAATTCATCCTCAACTTTTCCTCTATTCCATGTATTCTTATTCCTTGTCAAAAATGGTGCCCACAGTGCAACTTGTCCACAGACAGTTTGGTTGGAGAACTGGGTGTGTTCTGCTAGTTGTTACCATGTAGCCTGGAGCCTCTCCCATCAACAGTTTTCGACAGGGTTTTTTTGTTTAGTTTAGTTTTTTTTTTGTTAATTTTCAAACTTGTTGTCTTCAGCCCTAACCAATGCTGACACAACTGATGTCACTTGAGGACATTTTATAGGACTTCACACATCTCTGTATAGAGACACAAAAGGCTATAAGCAGCTTTTTTTTCTCTCTCATTTTTTCATTCTCCGTATTAGCAGCAGCAAATTATTTGACAAAGAGCAACCATAGGAAAATACTGATCTGGTAAAAAAAACAAAAAAAACAAAACAAAAAAACACTAGAATTAGTAGTACAAAAAATATTTTTATTTTCAAAAAAATAATTTCATAATAATTTCAAAATTATGACAATTTGTATACATATATTGCAGTAATCACAAATGCATCTTTGTATCCACAAACACAATCTGACCTCTATAAGTGACAAATATCCCTCATGGTATATTCTTAACTTCAGGCCCATTAATCAAATAACATTTGAATTTGAAATACTTGGCTGGGTTATGTGTGTGAGTGGGTTCCTGCCTCTGCAATCTGACATGTTTTTGTCATTATGTTTTTATATAAAAATGATATAGAATTAGGACCTATTCAACCACTCCAAATCGTGTATTTTCCCGTACAAGGGCACAGCATCCATGTAAGAGTATGATGGATAAAATGTTGTTTAATGAAAATATATGTACAGGAAGCTCTTAACCTTTAGTGCTTTGAGATTAGATTTTACATAATCATGAATGTATTTCACTGTTTTTGGTCTCTGTAAAGAATTTTAGTGCCCAGTTGTCCATGGTCCTTTTTTTAATGTTCTTATCTAAAGACAGAATTGAGGAATATTGGATTCACATCACGTTCAAAGGAAGTTCTGTCTTGACACAAAAGCCATTCAGCAGCTTTGACAGAAAAATATTTAAATTACCTCCAAGAAATGACACTAGTTGTACTGCTGTACACTACAGACAGATACTGTAGGAGGGTAAACTGAGTTTAGCAGCTCTGCCCTCCTCTGCATCCTTGTGTATGAGGTGTGATTCTTTCTCAGCCCACCGACGAGCACTCCCGGTCCTATGGTTTGTTTATTATTGACCCACCCCGCTGCAGTCTACCAAGGTAAACACCTTTGTACAACACTCAGCTCAGGGGTGTCCTTTGGTTGCACATCTCTAAGCTTCAAATGAGTAAACCCGCAGGGCACGCGCTGGCAAATGTCAGAGCAGACACGTCTCAGGTCAACATGTCCTGTGTGGTGTGAGAGGAATAGAGAAAGAAAAAGACAGAGAAAATACTGATGAGAAGAAAAAGAGGTGGAAAAGGAGAAAATCAAGGCAAAAGAGCAGATGTGATGATTGTGTGAGTCTCAGTGTCATCTCAGACACTGATGGTGTTTCCCTGGAGGGTTGGACAGATTAAGTGATGAAGTCGTGACATCTGTTCACTACTGCTGCTCAGTAACCACCAGAGATACACAATGTTACACATACAGCTCGTGTTCAAATTAAACTATGACCGGGGGAAGAATCAGAAAAAATGTACAGCTTATGACTTATAGCTTGTAGGATTATATAGCTGATGGTCAGATCTGTTCAGCTAACCTGCATGTCTTAAGACTGTGGGAGGAAGCTCCATTCCCCACATGCTTCCGGTCAACAACCATCATCTTGGTGTCTAAGAAGTACCCCATGTGCTACCTATCCAGTTTGGCAGCTACACCTCCGCACTGATTACTGGCTGTGTACTCAGTCCACTCCTGTTCACACCGCTGACATACAACTGCACTGCATCTGTAAATCTCAACTGCATCATTTAGTTTTCTGATGACACAACAGTGGTAGGCCTCATCAACAGCAATGTTGAAACAGCTTACAGAGAGGAGGTGGACCTACTAGCAGCATAGTGTAGAGAGGCTCAGCGGCACTAGGTTCCTGAGAGTGCAGATCACAGAGGACCTCTCCTGGAACTCACACTGACAGCACTCTTCAGGAAAGCGTAGCATACTGCCTGCACTGACTCAAGAAGATGAGCCTCTCTCAACCCATTCTCATGACAGTCCACAAAAGCTTCTTCCCTCAAGCTGTGAGGATACTCAACAGCTTGAACCAGCATTATTCTGATGGCATCCTTTATTTGGGACTGTCCAGCAGTCTTTCCCCTCAAAGGATAGCAGTATGAAGACAGGTTGCTGCTATTAGTCAGTGCATAATTTTGCATTCCAAAGTTAAAGATTTACTTTACCTCTGTCTACATATCCATTGATCGTGGCTGTTCTTGTTCATGCCATTTATTTTATTTTATTTTTCTAGATTTTTTAGCCACTTGGGGGCAGGGCAACAAGCTACCAACATAATATTGATATATTATCACCTTTAAAAGTTTGTGGCAAACTTTTAGCAAAACTCCATAAAACAAGCAGCAGACACAGAGCGACACGTGGAGACATGTTTATTGACACGAGTAAAGATGTAACTCCTTTGGCTCTGGTTTGGGTCTGCTCCTGAGCACAGTATTTGGCTCTCTAGCTGATTCATGCTCCACTATGTTCACCAGCTGCCTTTGTTTCTGTGCTTTTTGGTGTTGGTTAGCATACAATAGACTTATAAGAGAGCTTATAAGAGAGAGAGTTTGTTGGGGGTCCATAAAACCGAAACAGTGAGCTGAATAATAATAAAATGCTGCAGCCGCAAAGTTGTAAAGTAATTCTCCGTGGGTTTCACATTACATAGAGTTGTTTGATCTATTGTTAATGTAAAAATATTCATTACTGCAGCTTAAAAGTTGCTTTTGATTTACCCCTGTCAATTAGTGGTGGTTCAGCCAAATCACAGGCAGAGCATTTTTGTAATCGGTGATGGTGGCACAAAGCGTGATAAATTATTTAAGAAAGAAATAATAGCAAGTCTTCTTCAAAATAGTCGCTCTACTTTATTCCAAACAGTTGCTTAGGGATCATAACTTTCATGCAGAATTTTAACAGCACCCATCAATGTCTTATATTCTTATTATATCCATGATGTGGATGAGGGAAAGATTTAAATGAGGGAGTCTCATTTGGGCAGACAACAAACGCGCTAAATAGCTACGACTCACAAAATACAAATCTGTCTTGGGAAACAGTCTGCAGTAAGTGGAAACACACAAAAAGTATAACAATGCTGTACTGCTATACAGCTCTTATCACACACACACACACACACACACACACACACACACTACAGCATTAGATTTCAAGCTAAATGACCTGCGTATGTTTTGAATGACAGTGGTGTGAAAGGTTTGGGCACTATGATGATAATTTTCAGATTTTCAACACATAATCTTTGGTTGTTCGGATCAGCAATTTCAGTTAAATATATCATATAACAGACAAACACAGTGATATATGAGAAATTAAATAAGTTTATAGGATTTGCAGAAAGTGTGTGGTACACAAGCAAAAGTGATTTATATTGGGCACTAACTGAAAATTACCTCAATATTCAGTGTCTCCTTTGCGGAAATAGCCACTGGCTTCCTGCAACCCCAATGAGGTCTGGATTCTGGTTGGTATTTTGACCATTCTTCTTCGAAACATCTCCAGTTCAGTCAGGTTTGATGGTTTCCACATGCATGGACAGCCCGCTTTAAATCACACCACAGATTTTCAATAATATTCAGGTCTAGAGAGGGACTGGGACAGGCATTCCAGAACGTTGTGCTTGTTCCTCTGCATGAATGCCTTAGTAGAATTTGAGCAGTGTTTGAAATTAGTTGTCTTGTTGAAATATCCAGCGGCGCAACTTCCAACTTTGTCACTGATTCTTGAACATTGTTCGCCAGAATCTGCTGATATGACTGGAATCCATCGACCTTCAACTTTAACAAGATTATGATACTATATTTTAGCCCCACAGCATGATGGAACCACCACTGCATTTTTACTGTTAAATTGTAGTGTTTGTCTTGGAGACCACGTGATTTCATCCTTGTACGCCTGCTTGTGTTGTATCCGACAACAATTTTAGTTCGTCACAGCACCTTCTATTCCAAAATGAAGCTAGTTTGTCCAAATGTGGCTAGCATACCTCAAACGCCTCTGTTTGTGGCGTAATGTAGAAAAGGCTTCTTCGCATTACTCGCCTGTCACTGCTTGTTGCCCAAAGTGGCTGAATGGTTGAGCGATGCACGGTGACACCATCTGTGAGATCATGTTGTGGGTCTTTGGGCTGGTCTGTGGGTTGAGTTTGTTCTCACCATCGCCATGCAATAACTTATCTGAGATTTTTGTAGCCTGCCCTCGGGCCTTTACTGGGAACTGTGCCTGTGGTCACCCATTTCCTCACTATGTTTCTCTGATGCGACTGACAGCTGAAATCTCTGGGCGAGCTTTTTGAATCCTTCCCTAAACCATACGATGTTGAACAATCTTTGCTCAGGTCACTTGACAGTTGTTTGAGGCTCCCATGTTGGCGCTCCGGAGATGCAGGGAGAACAGCTTGCGGTGGCCCATAAATACCCTTTCTCATGATTGGCTTCACCTGTGCTTGTGGCAGGTCAGAGGTCATGTGAACACCAAACAAATTACAATGTTCCCAATAATTGGTGCTAAGGTATTCAAATCAATAAAACAACAAGGGTGCCCAAATTTATGCACCTGCTGTTTAAGTTATTGCACACTTTCTGTAAATCCTATAAACTTCATTTCCTTCTCATATATCACTGTGTTTGTCTTTAACATATAGCAGTATATATTTGCTTTGAAATTGCTTTGATCCAGAACAACCAGTGATTTATAAAAAGGAAAATCTTGGTAGAGGGGTGAAACTTTCGCCTACACTGTAAGTACCTAGGTAACTAGCTGGGTTCTGCACCCAACCTGAACACAGTTATATGGCCGCTAATGGTGATGCAAGCCGTTTCCATGGTCATCCATCAGACCTCACAGGTAATGTCTACCAGCTCACTTGGCTTACATCAGCCAGGATAGAGGCCTCTGTTAAGAAAATGAATAATACCAACTGAGGGGAGGTGACCTCAGACTGGTCATGTGTCATCAAGGCTGAGGCACGATTGGCTGCTTTTGGTTAGTATCTGTGCTACTAAGGGGGTGGCGCAGCGCTTGACGGATGCTCGAGGCCGAGGCGAGATGGGCTACAGAGTCAGCCGTTTCACTCCTGTGATCTAATCTGTTACCCATCGTGCATCCTGCTTCACTAATGAAAAGGCAAGGTCCCATCCGTCACAGGCAGCTATGGTAAATGGAATTTTAACCCCACCCCACCCCCACCCACCCTCCACACTCAGTGCAAAAGGGCCTGTATGATGGACGATCATTGCAAAAGACCCCAGAGCTACGGAAAATTAATATCAAAAGGAAAAAAAAATCAGTGAAGACTCCGGCTTCCTACAGATGCTCCTCTGCTCTCTGTCTTCTCAGCAACAGACGCAGCTGAGCTCAGCCTCTGTTCCTGTCCAAGACTTTAAAGGAGGATCCACACTGTCTTTATTATTACTATCCTTTAAGCAGGCAGTCCAGAGCATTTGGAGTGCATGGCTAAATGTGGTTGCAGATGAAGAGGGCTCAGGTTGGCCTTGTATTTCTAAATGGAAGGCATCACACTGATTGAAAGGTATTCAAAAGCTGGAGTCATGTCTTTGGTCAGGGAATATTGCAAAGACTTTATTAACTAAAGATACATCCATGAATAAATGTTACATTTTTTTGCTAGAGAAATATGTAAAAGTGCTTTTTTTGCTGCAAAATGCCACTACTCATTCCATGTTACAGGTCCTGCTGCAGCAATCACAGCTCACTATACGCTCCATGTAATACAAAGCAAAGACAAAAATGTGAGAAGACGCAACTAAGTGGCTAATTGTTTGACAGAGACCTTCAGAGTATTTAGTTGAATGTTAAATGTTTAAAACTGTATTGTTGCTTAAAGATGTATTTTTCTAATCAAGGTCTCACTATATTGTGAACAACTCAAAATAAATGTAAATAAATTCCCAGTTTCGCTCTTAATACTGAAAAGTATACTCTGTGCACAAACATATACATAGCTGACACTGATACTGTGTCATTTTGTCAAAAATGATGGTTAATGGGCCAGGTTCAAAAGGATGTTGCCAGTATCATAAATAGCTGTGATATATATTAGCCATAAGTTCATGCATAGTGTTTAGCGAGAAAAGGAATGAAATTTTGAAATAAAAAAGACTGACTAAAAGATTGTGTGTGTGTGTGTGTGTGTGTGTGTGTGACACAGGATTAGAGAAGATGAAGTGAAATTTAAATTAAATAGCATTTCTGTCTGATTTTCAGGCTGGCATATTATCAAACAAATTCCAAAAATAATAACTTGCTTAATTAGAAACTGATTACTTAATTATTTAAAACCTGAGTAAACCTGTCCTGTGGGGCCCTGATGGGTATACATTATAGCCCTAACTGAACATTTATGAAATTCAAAAGACAGTCGATCCTCTATTTAAAGCTTTTTAACCAGTGTTGAGAATGTGGTTATCATGGATTATTTTAGTTTTCTTGTCATTTCTAGTCATCTAGATGTTGAAATTTCATCTTGTGATCTTGATGTGAACCCCAGAGCTCAAAGCCTCAAACTGTAACAATTTTCTCTGAATGCACAGCTCTTCTACTGTCGCAATTTTTGATGGAGCTACATGTCTTCACTGCTTAGTTAGTTATATCTTTTTAGCATTAAATATTGAATGAGCCCAATTAAGATCCATTACACCACTGAATTACAATGAAAGCGGTCTTTTGAAAGAAAGTGGCTTTGGTCTTCCACAGAAGCTCAATGTCACCTTGTCAGGTTTAGATGTGGTGTTCCAAACCCACAGCTGCACCAAAGTCCTCAGTTATTCTTCCATACTGCACCAGCAGCCTCACTGTTTGATACCCTGAGGTTCTTCACTCTGTGTCTGCTTAAATCCAGCATTTGAAGCTCTGCAGAGCTCCCAGCAGGGACACACTGCCTCTCTTTTCTATCAGCCATAATGGCAATTGTTGTACAGACTCGTCAGACGGACATTTTAATGGTGCTGACTGGTTGTTGTAGAAAATAGCTGGCCTCAGAAGATAAGAAGCGAAATAAGGTTAACTTCATGAGAGTCTTTTTTTCATGAATGCCTCCCATTCTCTGTCTGTATCTGTCTCCTCAGGGTTTTTTCCGCCGAAGCATCCAGAAGAACATGGTGTATACGTGTCACCGGGAGAAGAACTGCATTATCAACAAGGTGACAAGGAACCGCTGTCAGTACTGCCGCCTGCAGAAGTGCTTTTCAGTGGGAATGTCCAAAGAGTGTGAGTTTCAGACTCAGTTTACACACTGTACTGATATGGCCTTAAATTGAATATTGTAATGAGTTTGAAAGGAAAGGTTTGGTGTCCTGTGATTTCTTTTCCACCATTATAAGTTAGGGAAGCCAGGCTTTTTTTATTTATTTATTTAGAATTGGAATTAATTTGGAAAACCAATGCAAAAAAGCACCTACATTAGTTTAACTGTTTGTTGTTGTTTTTTTTTTTTTACCAGTGAGTTATGTAAACTTCTGTTTTCTTGTAACATTAGTTGTGGTTGCTCCTTTCAGGCTTGTTTGTTCATCTTTTTCCCTCCACCTCCAGGCCTCCCCTGGTAGCTCCATGTTAAACATTACATGTTTTGCATTTGCTCATAGAAGGCTAAAAATGTCTGCAAGAGAGCCCCCATCCACTTGACGATTTGACA
Organism: Lates japonicus; assembly: GCA_033238685.1. NCBI lineage: Eukaryota > Metazoa > Chordata > Actinopteri > Centropomidae > Lates > Lates japonicus. The sequence goes on from BRZM01004626.1 coordinate 8,136, forward strand.
GTGGGACAGCCCTAAGCCCTTACGGACTTAGTGGGAACACACCTCAAAGTCTTTGAGTCTATGAGTGTGAACATTGGGACTGGGCAAAGGAGCTGTCAGTCAAACACCATCTGTATCACCCCATGTGATGCAGAAAAGAGGTCTAATCAGGTGTGAAGTGAAAACACCTGTCAGGATGCACCAGGGGATGGGTAGGGCCTTTTAAGGAGCATACCAGTTAAAACTGCAGTGTGGACAGCATTGTAAGATCACATTCATTCAACAGCTGCACTGGATTATTACTCAAATGGCTTCACTGATATCAGTGTGATGCAGGGATGATCAATCATCCATGCTAGAGCTGCTGCAGAAGGGTGATTGTTATAGTAGCAGAGTTGATCTAAGTCATACATCATTCAGTCTTAGGGATGTTACCAGTACTGTATATACTAACCAGTACTTCAACCAGTGAGTGAGAGCTGCAGCATTCCTCAACATTCTGTCAAACATGCACATAAAGTGGTTTCTGAGAAATGATGTGATTAGCAGATAAAAACAAAAGAGTAAACAAACACGAATGAACAACCTGAGCCTAAAATAAAATATATTACTTTTCCCTAAAATACAAGCGATTTCAGACACTCTAGGGAAATCCTGTCATTTGCTGCTGTTGAGGGCCCCATGCACTCCTCTACTCCATTGTCATCAATAGGAAGAGTTTGCATTTCACAGGTTATTGGCATCCTTTGATTGTATCAGCATTTATAGCCCAGGTCCAATTCATGCTCCATTAGCTCCATGCTCCTTTCTCTGATGCTGTTTCACACCTCAGCAGAGGAGTCATGGAAAAGATGATGTCTTGATATCCTCAGGCTAAACCCCCCACAGGGCTACTGATGAGAATTGAGACCATTCCCTATCCTATATTCATGGGTGGAGGTATATGGCTGTGTCCTTAGCTTCAGAAGGTCCACACTGACTGCATGTTGTAATCATTGTTGGGACTTAAGGTTTACAATTTTGTCACTCACCTTTTAGCACCCTAGCTGATTTGTAAGCTATGGTATTGTTTTATCATTGTATTATAGTACTGAGAAAGACCCAGAGATGGTCAAGTTAAATGTCAAAAGGCATTGTGACAAAGGGTTATTTGACAATGAATTATTTCATATTGATTGATATCTAAATTTAGGTTGCTGTTACTCTCTTATATTCCAAAAGCTGTAATTATTTAATCAACAGGAATATTTTTGGTTTTCGTTTCATATCGTTTCATTTCATTTTTTAATTGATGGGTTATATTTGGAACAGTACAAATAAACATCTTGCACAAGTTACATTTTTCCTGTAAACTCAACCCTAGGTACTGAGCTCACAAACGATAATCACATACATACAACTTAAACCTGCACTCACAATCACGGATTAAACTACAAATGACAATGAGCAACATGATTGTGTAGGAGAAGAAACATAAAATGCCAATAAAATAAATTAAAATGAAATGAAATGAAATAAAAACAATAATACAAAATAAAAAAAGAATACAAAACAAATAAAACAATAATAATAGTAATAGAATTTTAATAGATAGGAGCAGTTACTTAGTCTAAGTCTTAGGTTTATTAAAAAAGGAAAGAGAAGGGTCCCATACTTTAAAAACTGTATTCACTGACTTTAGAGTGGAATGGCTATTTTTTCAAACATAAATATCCCTAATCCAATGGGAATGAAAGGGAGGGGCAGCATCTCTCTATATGAATACTATACTTTTAACTCATAAAGCCAGTAAGCGGGTAAAGGCTATGATACTTTGGTTTTGAATCAACACTTGCAGGGGAATGCCAAATACAGCAGTCAGAGGCATAGGCTCAACAGGACATTGTAAGATTCCAGAAAAGGTTTGGAAAACCAATTTCCAGAAATCAGCCAGGGAAGGGCATGACCAGAACATTTGAAGGCCTGAGGAAGGGGAACAGTTACAGTTGTCACAAATAGGATCCACCTCAAGGTTAATTCTCCCAAGTGTCATTAGATGAATTAAACTCTTGGTCCTGTTCCTATGCAGTTCTAATAGTTGACATGGCGGAACAGCTATTGTTTAAGATGGAAGAATATACAGTGGTATGAAAAAGTTTGGGCACCCCTGATAATTTTCAAGATTTTCCTTTATAAATCACTGGTTGTTCGGATCAGCAATTTCAGTTAAATATATCATATAGCAGACAAACACAGTGATATATGAGAAGTGAAATGAAGTTTATAGGATTTACAGAAAGTGTGCAATAATTCTTTAAACAAAAGTAGGCAGGTGCATAAATTTAAATCTCTTTGTTGTTTTATTGATTTGAATACCTTTAGTACCAATTATTGGAACACAAAAATTTGGTTTGGTAAGCTCATTGACCTTGACCTACATACACAGGTGAAGCCAATCAAGAGAAAGGGAGATTAAGGTGGCCACCGTGCTGTTCCCCTTTGCATCTTCTCTGAGAGTGCCAACATGGGAGCCTCCTCCAAAACAACTGTCAAGTGACCTGAAAGCAAGATTGTTCAACATCATGGTTTAGGGAAGGGATTCAAAAAGCCTCAGAGATTTCCGTAGCTGTCAGTTTCACTGTGAGAAACATAGAGGAAATGGGTGACCACAGTACAGTTCTGGTGGAAGGCCCAGAGTGGCAGGCCACAAAAATCTCAGATAAGCACAGGCGAAGGGATGGTGAGAAGAGTCAAACCCAACCCACAGACCAGCTCCAAAGACCTACAACATGATCTGTTACAGATGGTGTCACTGTGCATCGCTCAAACTATTCAGCGACTTTGCACAAGGTGATGCTGTATGAGAGAGTAATGCGAAGAAGCCTTTTCATGCACATGCTACAAACAGAGGCGCCTGAGGTATGCTAAAGCACATTTGACAAACCAGTTTACTTTGGAATAAGGTGCTGTGGACTGATGAAACTAAAATTGAGTTATTTGACATAACAAGGGGCTATGCATGGCGGATGAATAAACACAGTATTCCAAGACAAACACTTGCTACCCACAGTAAAATTTGGTGGTGGTTCCATCATGTTGTGGGCTGTACAGAGCAGGTACTGGCAATCTTGTTAAAGCAAGGAAGGTCGATGATTCCAGTCAGTATCAGCAGATTCTTGCGAACAATGTTCAAGAATCAGTGACAAAGCTGGTTGGGCGCCGGGCTGGATACTTCAACAAGACAACGAATTTCAAACACTGCTCAAATTTACCAAGGTATCCATGCAGAGGAACAAGTACAACGTTCTGAATGGTCATCTCAGCTCTCAGACCTGAATATTATTGAATCTGTGGTGTGATTTCAGCGGCTGTCCATGCATGGAAACCATCAAAACCTGACTGAACTGGAGATGTTTTGTAAAGAAGAATGGTCAAAAATACCTTCAACCAGAATCCAGACCCTCATTGGAAGCTATAGGAAGCGTTTAGTGGCTGTTATTTCGCAAAAGGAGGACATACTGAATATTGATGTAATTTTTCTGTTGGGTGCCCAAATTTAGCACCTGCCTACTTTTGTTTAAAGAATTATTGCACACTTTCTGTAAACCTATAAACTTCATTTCACTTCTACATATCACTGTGTTTGTCTGCTATATGATATATTTAACTGAAATTGCTGATCCGAACAACCAGTGATTTATAAAGGAAAATCTTGAAAATTATCAGGGGTGCCCAAACTTTTTCATACCACTGTAGAACTGTAATTGTGGGTTAGGGTCTACTGATAGAAATGTGTTTATAGGGTTATAAAAAAGAGTTTTTCCGCGATCAGGACTAGAGGGTATTGTACAAAATGTGAGACCTATAATTGAAAAAATGGGTACTTGGTATACCAAATCTATCTTTTTTCAAAACATTTCAAGCTCCTTATTATACCAGTACTCTGGAATGACCTACTAGTAGTTGGAATGAAGAAATTGCAGTTGATAGCTAGCAAATGTGTAGTGGAGTGTATTTGTGCTAGCATAGACTTAAAAACATTCCAGGAATTGTGTACTTACAGGCCTTTTTCCTTATCTGTATACATTTATGGACCGTGAATTATAAATCTTTTATGATGAGTTCAAAGTATGGCTCAAACTGATTGTAGCTTGAAAGAATTCACTTTTACCCTAGTTTCAACATGCCTTTAGAGCACCTTAACATTAATACATTAATGTATTCACCTTTAATGTATTTACAATAAAGGATTAATGTCACTAACAGATACCAATTAATTAATCTAGTAACAATACATAAACACATATCAGATAGCATCAACATTCCCATTCAGTTCTGGTCAGTATGTTTGTGAAACTGTTCCAGCTTATTGTCCCAGAGTTGAGATGTCCAATATGGCCACCACAGGTCAAGTATACCACCTGAAAAGGAATGTTGTTATTTCATAATGAAAGGAACGTAGTTGACATTTCAGTCTGAGGCCTGAGTCAGGAGATGGAATAGAAACATCTGCTTTTGGAACAAGACAAGTGCCATTATGTGCCTTTGAGAAAACTGAACTGCTACTTGAATGAAACACAAAGGGAAATATTGTTACTAGCGTGTGTGTGTGTGTGTCTGTGTCAATAGGCAGTATGTGATTGAATGTATCCTTACAAGTTGTGTCTTTGTATTTATTTCCAGTGATCACAAGTTTCATAATGTCATGAGTACTGCCAATCCATTACTCAATCTGGTGAATCTGCAGATGACCTGTTTAGACATACACTGTGTATTGTGGAGCGATACAGAAGTTTGAGAGAAATTAGGGTTTGAAAGAAAATACCTGGACGTACTCAGCTTTCTGGAAGCCAATATTCAGTATGTCACTCTTTAATGTGCAATAGTTTACAAGATTTATTACGGTTTTGTAGAGAGGACTGTAAATTTATGCATTGTATAAGGAGACTCTGCTTTTAGGTATGTATAAAACATTTGTGTGTGTGTGTTGCAAGATGATGACGCTTATACAGCGGTGCATAATATAGGGTAGCAAAGAGATGGATTGGTATCAAACACTACTGTGGAACCACACTCAAAGTTGGGACAAGCCCTAGAGCACTGACAGAACACTGATGTTCACAACATCAACATGAAATGTTGAAGACGCAGATCTCTTGAGGTCGACAATGGTGGGACCCTCTGAGTGGCAGTGAGGGCAAAGGTAGATTGCTATGGTGGGCAGCAGCAGAGTTGAACTGGAGGATAGCAGGAAGTGGGACCTCTGAGGATGAGCAGGAAACTGGGGGTTAGGGGAATGCATGACAGCAGAAGATTGGAAACTAGAGCAGACATCCAATGGTTTAAGTGTGAACAGGCTGACCCCAATGCAAACCAGCTGCACTGGCCGGCAACTGAGGGCAGGCAAACTGATGATCTGGGCAGGGCCATCTGATGATCTGGGCTGTATTTCAACAGAGATGGTAACTCGATGACCTGACAGGCCGAGTTCTACTTCAAGATGCAGTCCGGAGGCCAGCCACCAGGGCAGGCAGGCTAGCTGATTAAGCAAGAGGAAGTGTAGAAGCCTGGAGTTTAACCCACTGGGGTGCAGGCTTGAGGTTAGCTGAATCAGGGCAGAACCAGGCAGCTGGTTATGGGACCGTAGTGCTTAAAAGTTATTAGGGTCCAAGGTTAGCCAACTAGGTTGCAGGCTGGAAGCTAGGCACACCCAAGGCCAACCAATGGAGATCAGGCTGGTGGCTAGTTGAGTGGCCAGTTGTTATAGCTGTAATTCCTGACTGACATTACTGCATTAAAGACATCAGGAGACACCATGAACCCGTCTTCAATCATGAATTTGAATTGTGACGTAAATATAGAACGCAAAAATAGCCGAGATAATTTAATATTGCGAACATTCAGAAGCTGAAGCTCCACTGCGGCTGCTAGGACATATTTTTTTAGGATGTTTGTGGGATAGTCGTATCCTGGGGATGTGTATTTGAGGAGGTGCAGGGGACCAACCACTGGGATCCTTTTGACCCAGAGCAGCCTCTCTACGTCTGCTGTGTGATTGTGCTACCTTTTATTTGTGGTGCAAAGCTCAAAAAATCTACTTCTTTAGAAAAAATTTCAGCGCTTTTCATCCCGTAGTATTTGTGTTCTGTGTGAAAGTAGTAATAACAAAAACAACAGCTCAAAAATTACATTGATGTACAAATTAACTATGGAAAAAAACATCCTTAGTGTGAAAAGGTTTAGGTTTGATGCCAAATAAGTGTATTTGGCAAAACTATTTAGCTCCACAGTGAGGAAAAAGCTTCTAAACTAGCCGTGAGACCATCATGAGACAATGTTAGCACCTGTAAGTTGCACATGTGGCACCCTCCTCCCCTGTCCCAAGGTCATATTTCTACAGCAGGTTTCAATCTGACAGCCCTTCCCTTCCGTCTCTGCCCCATTAGGACCATTTTGCTTAGACTCAAAGCTCTGGCAGCAGCAAAGACTTATCACTGGTCCTCAACACCCACCTGGTTAGTGCTAGGAGCTGCCATGTTAAGTGCTGTGGCAGTGGTCTGGCTGGACCCACGTGTTCCAGATAGATGGTGTTTATTTACCGCTGCATCTGTTTGCTTACAGAGACACTGTGTGAGCTTGGCAGAACGCAGATGGCTGGCTGGTGGCTTTACAACAATGGCTATCATCCAAGGCTTGCTGCCCCGAACCATACAACATCCTGCTAAAGCAGCAGCAGGAAACTGCCAGGGCTGTACCAGGGGCTAGAAGCAGCTGTGAAAAAGAAATAAAAGAGGAGGACAAAAAGACAGAGGGTGGGACATTGCCTTGACTAAAGGAGGAGGAGATGAGCCGCCTGGACAACTGTGGATGGGAGGTGACAGCAGGGTACTATGTGAAGAGTGTACTTACCAGCCGCAGTTCGATTCCCACTCTCTTCATCCTTGGTTTAACACTCTGGAGAGCAATTTCAAAACACTCGCTCATTCAAAGTGCTCCTCAAAGCGGCCCACCCAGCCACTCTGTCAGATGGCAAACACACCAGCTCCAGCAAATGCTTAAACACATTTTTGAGCTTTTGGTCTGGACTGGAAATCAGATGGTTTGTGGCAGTGTTCAAATGTCGCCATGTCGAGACCACCAGAGTCTCAGTGAGAAGATGGAAAAGTTATGGGTTTATCTGTAAACACTATATTTACTCCTGGATTGATTGATTTTAACTCTGGAAGACTTTGTTACATGCAGTTAATTACATTTTGGTAGTAATGTGATATGGGACTATCAGAGAATATTAATTATGTTTTGTCAACCGTAATCATGATGTTGCATCAATGTACTAGTGCTTCAGGGGCATTCAGAATTCAAATTCATATTATTTAATCTGGAAAAAACTAATTGATTATGAATTTTTCTTTTTCAAGGGCATTTTCGCCTTTATTTGAACATTGGTTGTGTGAGATAGACAAGAAAGGCATCGGAGGGAGGGAGAGAATTATATGTAGCATGTCTTTGGTATTTTGGTGAGGACTTGATCACCCAACCATGTGAGCCACTGAGTATGCCCTGATTATGGTTGTAAGGACTTGAGACTTGTCATGTGTGTAAAGCTGCACTGATATTATATATTCATAACAATATCTTTATTAAGGGAAGAAAGAATCAAAATGACTGTTGATGTGATTTTAGTAATGAACCCATAGAGAGTTATTCTGCTGACTCGCAGCTCATCATGTTTAGCATCTTTCAGCTCATTGTTTTAGTTTTGGCTCATAACTTGTGTTTCCTGTTTAGTGTCTGTGAAAAAGTTCTGCACACCCACTGCATTAATTACCTGCTCAGAAACCAAACAGCAGAGATATAATACTTCAATGCAGAGTGCTGGCCACTCAAACACATTTACACACATACCTGCTAGATAGCCTTGGGTACAGTGTATTTCTACCGTTTACCCTATGATCATCAGAGTAGAGAATAAAAAGACTGTTGCACGATAACTGTCCAGACTTGTAAAATTTGTCTCATGGTAATTATAAGGTTGTCCAGGACTGTATTTCATAATTTCAGATGTACCTGAACAACAACCTCCACAATTGTGCAACCTCTTGTGTTTTTTGCATAAAGTGTTGTTTTCAGCCTGAATGCCCATTTGCCCTAGGAGTCATACACCTATATAAAAAACAGCACCTAGAGATCCAAATAGATCCTCATAGGCCAGTAAACATAAAAGTAGATACCTTTCATGTGGAAGTTAGAGTAGTGATCATTGACTTACATTATGATAAGAGTCCCTTGGCTGGATGGGTTCCCTTTTGTACATAGTGCTTGGCATATTTTAATAGCCTCGTCTGATGCATCATTTCAATGTCTGCTCATGCTCGGTAATTTGCTCGGAGTGCAATGGGTAATTGATTGCGCTTGGTGAGTGGGGTGCACTTCCTGCTATATCACTGTCTTCTAAATCACATCTCGTGGTCATTCTCCTGTGTATGAGGACCACAAACTTCTGTTAGACACACACATCATTACCACTGTACAATGACATACACACTTGAACAGATTGCTGACCATCCCCCCATGAAGTTCATTTAATCAATTTGCATTTCAACAGAATTAGCCAGAGCTTTGAGAGATTTTACGCTGCTCTTTAGATGGCAATTAAGCGGTATTTTTTTCAATCATCATGAGCTCCAATAAAAAGGCAGATTTTTGTGGCCATGACTAAGTGACCAAGACCTTAGTTCCAGATAGCCACTGGAGGGTAAGGTAATAAGCTGTTGCAGAGGGGAGACAAAATTGTTTACATGTGGAGATAATGGTATGTATTTTCAGACAGGGTCTCCTTGGAAACATATATAATAATAGATGTTGCAGCAAAATGTAAAGTGACTGAAATTAAGAAAAGAAAAAAGCTGACTAATTACTGCTAACTGAAATGGATGTGAAATGTCAGTTTCAAAAGTTACAGAAAGGGTTAGATACAGATCCCCACATGATCACATGATATAGAAACGTTTGATTATTCAGCTATTTAATGAATTGTAAAATTATATTATGTGAAATTATGTGATTTCATATAAAATTAATATCACATCTTATAAACTTGTACATGAGGTTATGTGAAATGTGTGTGAAAGCAAAATGATGATTAGATTTCATATTTAGGTATTACAATCTTCACAGGTCGCTATTTCTAGGCCAGTACTATACCAGTACCAGTGTCATCAGTAAAACGTATGGGCCCACATTAGGTCCATACTTGTTTTGTCTATGTTCGAGAGATTATAGCAGGTCTATTGTCTATCTTCTTTTTCTCCATATGAATCTGTGGGCAATTAACATTGTCATCGTCCAAATTTGCTTTACTATCTGTATAATTTCGTTGATGTACTGATTATTTTCTGCATATAAACATGTATATATATATATATGTGTGTGTGTGTGTAGTGTGTGTGTGTGTGTGTATACAGTATATATATATATATATGTACACACACTCCCATATAATGGATATAGACACAAAGATGTAGGTCAAATGTAAGGAGTGATTAATGTCAGTACATTATTGCTGCAGGAATCAGCACAATGAGATTCTGAGAAACATAAAACCATATTGACTGGCATATGTTTTGATGCACTGAGATGGTTGACAATGGGGGCACAAATGATGTGAGATAATTGCCATACATTATAGCTAATGAATGAATGGAATATATTTTCTCACATTGTGTTATCAATAATATTTATGCTAACAACATGTAAAATAAATAAAGAATAAAAGTGAAACTAAAAATCACTCCAAAAAACCCATTGACTTTTGCAACAAGGGAATCAAGTGCTAAGATGCTATCTTACCAGGTTTTAGGCCTTATAAAGTTAGCAGAGCAGCAGGAGCTCCAGTGCTCCTTGTGTCTTAAGTACAGTATGTGTCTGTACACTATTGAGGGCCTGTGTCTAACGACTTGAAGCGTAAAATAGGCTCCAGGTCATGGTATATGTATAGTATGTCGTTAAGCTGCTACACAGCCTGTGTAGACAGCTGGACTGATTAAAATAGCATGTATTCCACGACAACTGAAACATGGCTGAGTGCTTTATGAAAAGTCACCAAAAATCTGTAAGTTGGCAACACTGTTTAGCTCGGATTTCGGCCCCAACTCCTGATGGAACTATCTGAGCAAAAGCAAGATTACCCTTTTGGTAAAAGTTACACTACAAACCATTTAGGAAAAACCACACTGCAGTAACACCAAGAAGCATAGAAATACATAGACAGTATAAAATACGTGTCTAGTTAGCATAATTGTGAAATTAGTCACAAAATTAGCAACAGAAGACACACCCTTTTCCCCCGACACTTTTTCAGTCTCTGGGGAAAAAAAAAAAAGGAAGTTCATGAAAACAAAGTTTGCAGGCATTGTGCTAAATGATGAGTTGGTAATGTGAGTTTATTTGAGTGACTCACATTACATCTAACCATTTCATGAAAGTAAATTAGACAGTTCGACAACAAATAAATAAACAACATTAAATTACGTCAAATTATTAATCTATCATTAACCATCAATACCTTTCCCAAACAAGTCACAACAGCTTGCTCCTGTCCCTCCATTGTGCTTTTCATGTTGTTTCATTATTCAGACATTATATACAACATTTCCTGCATTTTGCTCCTTAGCTTTTTAGTTATATCACAGCAGTGTGTGAATGCACTTGTCATCAAATGCCTGTGGAAATCTTAGTTTCAGCTCTGATATACTAACTTTCTGGGCTTTAAATGTGCTCAAGTAGGCCAATGTTTGTCTACACACACACACACACACACATGACACACACACACATACAGTGTGTGTGTATTCACATTTGTACATCTGTTTTAAAGGTTTCCAATCCTGACATTAGTATGTAAATATAAAGGGTCATTGTAAACTAGCAGAGGATATGACTGTTGTCAGCCAAGGAAGGTCCCCTTGGGTGCCCTAGCACTGACAATGGGCCTGGTTTTCTCTCCAGCTCCACTTCTTATTATTTTAAAGGGGAGCATACAACTGATCAGATACTTGTAATGTTCCAGGATCATGCTGTGTATTAGGTAATAAACCTGGTTGGCTTGTATGAATCTCCGCTGTGATGGATTTCAAAGATCTGCTTCTTATGAAGTAAAGGACTCTATAGCTCCTGCCTGTTTGTTCAGTGGACCCCTCCTAGAAGTTTCTGTACCTGTGTTATTTATCAAAGATTGGAACCTTATTTCACTTGTTAAGTCGTAAGGTTCAGTTGGATAAAATATACATGTCCTTCCATGCACCAATCAGAGTTCAATCAATCAGAGAGTTACATATCTCTGCTGCCAGGCTACCGCTAAATCTGATTAGATCACATCCATGGAGTCCTGTTGAACTGTGTGGAGTGTTAAATTCCATGATGAGTGTTATAATAAAGGGTGTTGTTTTCTTTTAACCTTAACTTGATTGTTGCTGGCTTAGTCAGGAATATTTATGGTTACAGAGAATACTTAAAGGATCTAATTACAGAAATGAAATATAATATGTATATTTTATTTAAAACAAAAATTTTATATGTTTCATTTGCTTCTAAATGAGCCATTGAGCATCTACATATAGGAACGACCTCCGCAGGATTCAAACAGAAACTACAGAGCCCAGCACGGACAAACCAAACCAGCACAGTTATATACTGTTTTTAAGAATATGCCCGCAGCTTGATACAGCTTATTAATGTCAGGTCACTCATGCCCACAGACTAACAACTGTAAATACAATATCTAAATGTGCAGGCCTCTGTTGACTGTAAGGTAGCAGGTTGTCCTGTGGTTGGGTGGAGGGGGGGTTGTATAATAACACAATCCACTAGCTAGGACTAGGGTTAGTTTCCATGCCATCAGCAGCAGAGCCACTGCCGCCACTGAAGCTTTGTGTTTTTAAAATTGTTGATGCCTTTTGGCCTAGCATTGAAATGTTTGAGGCCAATATCTTACAGAAACTTACAGGACTTATAATGCATGTAGGAGCTTTTCTTCCACTTAACATAATGAGTTGCCAACCTGTCTTCTGGACTCTGACACACTAATGGGTGGGGGTTCTCTCACATTGACTGTCCCCACTTCCTTGTCGCTTTCCTCTGCCTGTTGGCCAAGTTCTTTACTTAAAATGTAGAGGCATTGTACATTTTATATGAGAGATGAGGTAAAACATTATTGTAGGCACTGAGCACAAAGACCAGTTCACCATTATTGTGGATGAAAGCACCCCATTAAGCAAAAAAGTCTCTATCTTATTGTGTACCAGAATGTCAGTTGATACCAGAGCCAGTGACCTTCTCAGACCAACATGAAAAAAAACAAATCACTGGACCACTGAACCCCAAACATGGTTTTGATGATGCTTTTCTTAAAGACTGTGTTGTGGGATTCTGCTCAGATGGAGCTCTATATTGCAGGCAAAATGAGGTGTTCTCAGAACTGAGTAAATCTCAGGCCTCATTGGCTGGCATTGTCTGAATCATAGCTTAGAGGTGTCTTTATCATGCAGTTAAGCTCTGCAGAGACCGCACTAATTTTACAGCTTTTCTTGACAAGTTATACTGTCTGTCACTAAAGAACCTAAGGCAAGACCATGCTATAGAATCTGAATTAGCTGTATGTTTGAGAGAGGGACTGTTGAGTTGTAGGAATAAGGTGGATGATTTCACCTTCAGAGCAGTAATAGGGACCACGTTGCATCATACAATTACACTCAGCTGGAAGTAAAGAGATGTGATGCAGCAGCAAAGTTGAGGTCAGCTGATTTGTTAAAAACTTTGGACTGATGATGACACACCAGAGGAGGCTCTTGCAGTCCAAAGACATTACTGTCTCAATCAGAGTAGGAACCCAGACAGTGGTCCATTCTACAAAACTCTGTGGTGACATTTTCGTTGAATAAAGTACAAAGTCACTCTTCTTCTTCTGTAAGTTTAATTCAACATCTGAACATTTTTATCATCAACAGCACAAAGGACTAGAATAATCTGTTCAATTCATTTAATTCAATAGCACCAAATCACAAACAGAAGTTGTCTCAAGGTACTTTTCATACAGAGCAGGTCTAAACCTACTTTATTTAATTATATTTACAGAGAGACCCAACACCCTAACATGAGCAGCACTAGGCTTACAGTGGCAAGGAAAACTTCCATTTAAGAGGCAGGAAACCTTGGAGCAGAACTACAGATTCCAGTGGGCGTGCCATCCGCCCTCAAGGCTTGGTACTGAGAAAGAAAGAGAGAGGGGAAGGAGAAACAGGGGTAGAGAACAGGGACAGGAGAACATAATGCAGATTCCATGGAAAAATGTAAGGTGGTATCATTAATACAATAGTGGCAATAATAGTAATGACAATTAAAAGTAGTAATTGCAATAATAGCAACAGTAATACAAGAAGCAGCAATTAATAATTTCTAACATAACAGCAGGTGTTGAGGAGCTGTAGGAGCAGCAGGAGACTTGGTCATCACAGATCAGACTCTCATAGCTCCAGAGGCAGAAATACTGCAGAAAGAGACAGAAGAGGAGAGAGAGAGAGACTAAAGAGCAATATCATGAGAAAGGGAAGATATCAGGTTAGTGACATGGCTTATGAAATATGAATCCATACTGATGGGGGCCTAGTGTATGCGGAAATCTACTACAGTCAAGGCCTATAGTAGCATAACAAAGGGATGGTTCAAGCCTGAGTCAGCCCTAATCTATAAGCTTTTATCGAAAAGGAAAGTTTTTAAGCCTACTCTTAAAACTGTGAGACTGTGAGAAGGTTCCACAGTAGAGGAGCCTGATAGCTGAAAGCCTGGCCTCCCATTCTACTCTGGAATTAAAACCAGAATTCTGGGGAAATGAATGTTCTAGTGGGATTATAGGGAACTATAAGCTCTTTAGATAGAATGCCTGGACCATTATATTTTCTAAAGAATACATATGTTCTGGTGGCATGGCATAGCATTACAGAGCAATTAATGTATTGGGAAATTAAGTAACAGAGCTATAAAATCTTGCATAAAGGATTCTAGTTAGGGATTTTCAGGAAGATGCTGTCTCAATGTACAAGTCCCTTCAGAATTTAACAATGCAGTGGAAACTACTTGGAGTGTGAGACATGTTTTGAAAAGAATACTGTAGTGACACCATCGCGACATGGCAGGTAGTTACCAGAAGGTCTGCAGACCATTTGTTTAGGGCTTCCCCATATCGTCCATATTACTGATACTTTATGGAAGATGATCATCAGCCCAAGGTACTGTTTAAGGTTCATATGTAGCCATGTAGGAAACTCCATCTCACCCACCTTTGTATATTTGGAGATAAAAATTGTATTTTGATTACAGTGTATAATGTTATTAAAAACTAGCAAGTGAACATTACAGAAGGCAAAGGCTGTAGAGATTAGTGCACCTAAGATAAGAATTCAAATGTAGTGATTAAACCTATACTTCTGGTCTTGTATGTTCTGATTATTTTATTTCTCTTGACTAGTTAATAGTAATATATTTCACGGTGCTTGGGGTCTCTTAATCAAATCAATAGCCAAAAGATGAGGGTTTGCGGATGTGTAGAATCATGGGATCATCACTGCAGTCAGCTTTCTCCAGTTAGGACCTTCAGTGTCATTAGTTGAGGAGGTTTTATCAGCAGCCAAATTATCGTAGCAGAGGTTTTCCCTCTCCAAAATAATGAACCAGATGATTAAATTTGATTAAAAATTAAAAGCACTGAATGAAGCAGTTTCACATCAAAATCAGTTTTACTGACTTGCTTGGCTGTTAACATTTACTCAGCTTATATTTCTCTGATAACTTCGTCAAGGTAAATATATAGTTAAAAATTATCAAGATCAAAAAGTATCATATAAATGTGGCTTAAAACTGGATCAAAAATACATTTTGACACCTCTGGCAACCACAAAGTTGACACTGGGAATGACCAAGGAACAGACCTGATTAAAATAATGGCTGTTACTAGGTTTGACAATTGCTGGAAACATTTGGGGATAGTAAAGTACACAGCTCAACAATAACTAGGTCTAGTCGGTTTTAGACTTTTTGATGCATAAAAATTATTATACCTTTAAATTATAAGTAGTAAATGAAATTAAGTTTGTCGAGAGTTTCTACTTTCTTTCAATTTATATACTGAGCATTTTAATCCATCAAAAATGTATCTATCTTTTATAAATTGATATAATGTGTTTTGGATGTAGCAATCTTCAAAGTAACTGCTGATGTTAAATAAATGTAGCAGGAATACCATATTTTTCTTGCAGAGATATAGTGGAGTAGAAGGATAAAATAACTTAAATGGAATTTCCTAGATTAGATATATGCAAATAAATAGTATCTAGAATATTTTATGTTGTAAATTGAAGAAACCCCGCATGTACTTAACATATCTGACCTCAACTTACCCCAGATAAGCCACTTAAAAAGCACCAAACTAATCTCATTTAGGAAACTAATGAAATGGGAAATTAATTTAAATGGCCACACAACCATACAATCCATTTGTTAAGCATTTGAGTTTTTGCAGCCACTGTTTTCTCCTGCTTTGAGATTCTACAGTGGCACTAAGCTGACAGAGACTGGTTCAGCTGATAGAATGTTCGTAGCTCGAATCCTCTTGTCCTTATGCGTAAGGTCTCAGTTTCTAAACTTGACAACTTGCTGCATCTCTAAAAAGTAAATTCAGAAAAAATGCTTACAGGCAACAAAGTTCTGTTGTTCCTGTCTTTTATTTAATTTCAATCCACCAACATCTACATTTGCTATGATGATCAAGTCATCCATTCGCAACCATCATTAATCCTAACTTTGTTTTCCTTCAGCTGTTCGAAATGACCGGAATAAAAAAGTAAGAAAGAGAGCCCAAAGCCGGAGCTGGCAGAGAGCTACTAGCTGACAGCCAGCTGGAGAGCATCATTGAAAGATTCAGAAGGGCCCATCAAGAAACCTTCCTCCCTGTGCCAGTTTATAAATACAATCACGGTAAGTTTATCGTCTCTGCAGTGCCTGAAAAAGTGTACCTCTTTTGAATCTTAAACATAATTGAGCTACACTGTTTCTTTGATCTTGTGACTCTGTATTGTCCAGCGATGTTTGTTTCCTTTTGATCCAATCCTGTAAACCAACCCCTGGAGTGCTGAGCCTATAACGATAATCAACTTTGTACTGTACTCTAAATCCCCATCTAATGCAGCTCCTGAGCTGAGATGTACACAACCGACTGTTCAGGCAACTCTCATCAGCACTCCTCTTCTTCTTCTCTCAATACTTATTGATTTGACATTAAGCATGATGGAAAGACAGTAAAAGTAATGCATCATAATAGCACTGTTCAATCCACATCATCCCCAGGCTCCCTCTCTCTGTTGAGACAAACTGAGATGGTAGCAGGATTTGTTTACCCCATGTTGCAACAGTGAGAGGGGAAACATCAAACCCTTATCAGTGAAATGTTTGCCAGCCAGGCAGCCTCCCATCTGGTTGAGGGAGACACCCACTCAAGCCTCTAGTTTTTGACATGTCTGAAAGTCAATAACACGGGCTAATCCATCTTTGCAACATTATCTGCTTTGAAAATCAAATGATAGATTCATGCGCTTGATGTGCAACGGAGCTAAGCCGTGTCGAGAATGCTTGTCAGTTTTGTGAGGGCTTTATTCCCCTGTCATCTCCCAGCAGTAGTCAAGGTTGGAGAGTTCTGTGCTGTCCTGAACCTCAAACAGGGGATCAAAAGTAAACTAACAAAACCATGAAAGACCAGATAGTGAGGGATGCTAACCATGCAGGGCCCGAGTTTTGCTGGGTCAGTCTCAGCCCACCCTGTATAGAAAGGACTGTATATCTACTATCTGAGTGACAGCAAACGCCTTCCCAAGAGGGACGCTTGTACCATCATGACCCAGTGCAAAAGTTAGAGGTCATACAATGGCAAGAAAACCTCCAGAGCCAGCGCCGACACTGCAAACACGTATTCGGCTGAATTTTGTGATTCTTTGTCAGACAAATAGTTGAAGCTGCAGGACGGCTGATAGCTCCATAGCAAGTAGAGATAGCAGCACTTTGATTGACACACATACGCATAAGGCATTGCAGGGAGCTGACAGTATCCATGTTTGTTTTTAAGTTGACTTACATAGATTAGTTTATGGAGTGAGTCAAAAGATTGACAGAGGCGCCCACAAACTCTTTGTGGGAGCACTGAGAGCAGGAGGGGAGGTGGTTAATGATTTGGTGGAGTTTGTTTTGGAAATCTCACACGCCTGTCAATCAGTGTAAAATACTGTTTACACCTGGCATAAACAAATCTACCGAGCAGCTATAATGTGCAGTAATGTTCCCCTTGTTGCAGTGATGAGAATCATTTAGTCACTGACAATAAACTTTAGAGCAGAGACGGGTAAGAAATATTAAAACAGAGCAAATTGGCACACAGTGCAGCTCTTAGCTTCCTCCGCTTGTGTGTGCAGCTGTACCGCATGTTACTGTTATTTAAATACAGTCAGCTTCCATTTCCACCACTCTGTTTCTCCCTTTCAGTCCAAACACAAAGCTGCTAATCGCTGTAACCCCTTCTCTACTCCGGCCTCGTCCTGTATTCAATCTCCACAAGACACTTCCTGATTTACAAAATAATCAGTCTGTATTGAAGCAAAATCCAGTTGAAAATAGTAGGACACATGATAGCAAAAATTATTGCTCCTCAAGTTATGATATACAGTGTTTACTGTTTGTTGGAATTGCAGTTTGGGCCTCGATAAAGTTTTAAATCTGGATCAGTGGTACTATGCTGCTCACAGACTGTAGAAGTTCCTTATTATTAGTGATTGATCCCATGCCTTTTTTGAGTCCTCTCATCGGAAACACACAGGAAGAGAAGCTCCCGCGCCCCCTCAGGATTAGGTTAAAGTCTAATTATGTGGTGGAATATTCAAACCTAGTCTGCAGCGATTTAGGAGTTCATTGTTGGGTTAGCAGAGATAGCTGCGCCGAGTGAGAGGGCTTAGTCTTGATAATGAATAATGCTTCATTGATACAGTGATGGCGGCGAAAACGAGCCTGGCAGTTTCAAATAAAATAAAATATTAGTGCTCAGTAAGCCCGCGTTCCAAGTGGTGGCTGCTGTTGTACAGTACACGCCCAGCCTGAGACATATAGCCACATTGGTTTTGTTGGGCCATCGCTATCCGTCATAGGTGCTGGCTGCTTTTTACTGCTTTTTCCCTTTTCATGCCTGTATACACAAGCTCGTTGGCGACGTAGAGCGCTTCTACACTGCCAGCTTTTTCTAATGTCGCAACTTCTCTAATTTGTTTGGATAAATGTTCTTAAATGAAATTAGAATTCCCTGGCAACTTCCTTGTTTTGCCGTATTGAAGTTATGGGACTGTGTAATTGACTGAAATTATGTAGTTGTATGAGGGGGGGAGAAAATCCAACTGCAAATTATCTCACCCTCCTCCCTCCTCAGCTCCCCCTTTTTTCTTCCCTCTCCCTCTCCAGCCAGAGGGAAGAGTAAGATAAGTTGCTTTAATATCAGCCACCTCCAACCCCCCAATATGTGCTTTGTGCAAACACACTCCCTCTCTCTCTCTCTCACACACACACACACACACACACGCACCCCATCAAATCAGACGTCAATCAGTGGAATGTGCATCCATAGTGCTGTTGTGTCGACTGCAGCTCGTTGTCTGTGATTTAAGCACAGTCCTAATGTGCCTCTCACTTAACCCCAGATCATATTTAATGATCTCTCTCGCTCACTCTCTCTCTGCTCTTCTCTGTCTCCCTTTATCTCCCTCTCTCTCGGGTGGCCACACAATAGATTGTTTTCTCGTGACAGTGCCCAGCAGCTGCTGTGCTAACTGCCTCACAGTAACAATCTCAGGGGGATTGATGTGCTGTAAAGAGGGGGCTGTAGCTGCCTTACAGTAGCTCAGGCCGGCTGGGGCTGCTCGAGTCTGGAAGGTGCTGCTGTGTTCGCCTCCTCTCACACTAAAAACAGCTGTCAGTTGGCCGTAGGCTGACACTGAAGTTTGCCAACATATTGAGTGCATTTTGGATTTTCAGTGAGGGATGTCATAATAGTCTGTCAGGTTTTCCACTTGTTTCTTTTACTTCAGCTTCAGGAGAGAGAGTCTATGAAACCTGCATCATATTCCTTCACATGATCATTCTGAGAGAGAAAACCAGTTTGACGCCCAGAAATTACATAAAGTGGTTGGTAGTATCCTGTGAAATTTAGGGAGGCTTAGTGGGAAATTTGGAGGAGCTAATGGACAAATCTTTTGTTCATTTATGGTCTACAATTTAAAACTTTAATATAGTGAGTATTCTGTATTTTACCACTTTTAGATAAACATAGCATTCAAAATTTAATTCCTGGTAACTGGGATACGTAATCCTTTACGTAGTTTAGACGTATATAATTTGAAACTTAACTCAATGATTGAAAAAAAATCTAATAATTAGAATAAATATTAATAACAACTCTAGAGACCTTGTTTGTTTTGTACACTGGTGTATAATGATGCTCTGTTTTTTTTATTTTAAAAAGCTCAATTTTAAAAAGATCAAGTTATGGCTTATTTGTAAGCTTATTATCTTTGTTGATATTAACTGAGTCTTAAATTTAACTGAGATTAATTCATACATTCAGCGTCACAAGAGAAACTGTTTTCATTCCTTTTTTTCACTGTATAATTGTCACCGAACCTCAAAGACCTCAGCAACAGATATTGGTAAAGGTAACTCCATCCAACATTTGTTCATGCTCCATGCCCCAACTTTAATTACAGAATTAAGGTAAACTAATAATTTTGGAGGGGCAGCACGGTGGTGCAGTGGTTAGCTCTGTCACCTCACAGCAAGAGGGTTCCAGGTTTGAACCCTGGTTTGCTCCGGGGCCTTTCTGTGTGGAGAGTTTTACATGTTCTCCCAGTTGGGTTCTCCAGCTTCCTCCCCCACAGTCCAAAGACATGCAGTTTAATTGGTGACTCTAAATTACCTGTAGGTGTGATATGACTGTGAATGGTTGTTTGTCTCTGTGTTGGCCCTGTGATAGACTGGTGATCTGTACAGGGTGTACCTTGCCTCTGACCCAGTGTCAGCTGGGATAGGCTCCAGCACCCCTGCAACCCTTACAGATAAGCGGTATAGATAATGGATGGATAATATTTTTGGCATTTCTGAGATGTTTCCTTTGTGTTCAAAATTCTCTCGCTGTTTTTTGATTAGGCATTCTTTGAAAGGTTGGTTGAAATGTTGAAGTTCACATAACTGATCAGTTATTGCAGTAGTTCTTGTGAACACACTGTAAAAAGCAGTTCATGCTGATTACATTTAATATGTAGATTTTGCCCAACTAATCATATGTAGACAATTATATAAAATGAATTTCTCAAGTCTCCTTGGGTTCCAGTGTGGAGTCGGTGGACTGAATGCTTATCTACCCTGACAAGAACAAAACACAGACACAAATGGGCAGAAATGGATTGATTACATAACACTTCATGAAAATCAACTCTTTTCTTTTTGTCTGGGTTTTGATTGAGTTATGTAATGCTTTGTTTTCTTGGAGTGTCAGTGTCATCAGTTTTATTTATTATTTACCTGTTTATACAATACACCTCTCGCCCAGTGTTAGCTGGGATTGGCTCACCCTCTGACCCTCAAAAGATAAATGGTATAGATAATGGATGGATGTTAATAAAAGCTTTTAAAACTGCAAAGACTGACAACAAAAAATAAGCAGATGTAATGAATTAAATTTTAAGTTGCAACAGATCATATCAATAATAGTGGCTAAAATATACAAAGAGACCATGTTTTCTCTCTGTCCACTCTGATCAGTCTCTTCTGTTTGTCTGTAAATGTAGTTTGGTATTTTATTTTATTTTATCTTTATGGAACTGACTTCAACACAGTTGTTTATGCTGAATAAACAGCCCAAGTGTCCAAGGATTTTGTTTGGAGACACAAAGCACTCTAATATCTCTGTAGTTGTATTCATTATCTGAAAATAAAAAGCCTATGCAGCAGTCAATTACAGCTGTACAGAGGCTTTGTTTCTGTCTCTCCTGAGGCCTGTGAATCACACTGTGTACAATCCTAACATATAACCATGTTTCTGCAGGGCTGGGCAGGTGGCACAAACCTTTTTGATTCTGTCAAGAACACTTTTTCTATATTTCTTTATTATTTGTTTACATGCTCAAACTCTTGCCCATAAAGCTAGGACTAGCACACAAACAATTATAATCTTTCATGTCTTTATTGAACACACGGATGAAACATTCGCAGTGATGGTGGAAAGAATAAGTGAAGCCTTGGATTGAATAACTGGTTGAACCTTCTTTGGTAGCAGTAACCGGAATTTAAGACCAAGCTGCTCTTTGGCAAACTTCGGGGGTGCTGTGATGTCTGAGAGCAGTGTCTTCCTCTGTGGTGTCCATAGCAGGACACCATGCTCTGTGCAACTATGCACCATGATTTGTGTATGATAGACTCATGAATAGAGATGTTAACTAGCTCCAGTGTTTCCACTGTGAATGTTTGAATGATGTATTCAGAACAGTAATGTAATGAGTTGATGTTATTAGTTAAAATAGACTGTGTTCATTATTGTGACTTTTATGAAGATCTAACCATATTTTAAGACAAATTTATACGTAATATAAATAATTCCAAACGATTCACCTACTTTTTCTCGCCCCTGTATATTGTATGTATGTAAACCTATTCAGGGAGATTTGCCAGTTTAAAAGGTCAAAACAGCAGCTCCTTGGTCCTGTCCTGGTATTTCTAGTGTCCAACCTACATAGTAGTTTTTGTAAAGACTGACCCTCCTCAGTGTCTTAAGTGTTAGAGCGTGCCACCTCCTTCTCTGTAAGTGTCTGCCGTGTGTCCTTGCTACACGTGGAGACTCGCTCATGTAGAACAGATGGGCTATTCCATGTAACCCATCTGAAAACAAAATGGTCATCAGATGCTCCATCCCCACCATCAGCCAGCACACCACAGCTTTCCTCTGCTACACCCAAACAGTTCCCCAACTGCTGCTCATTCTCCCCTCTGTCCAAATCTGTCTATCATACTGTCTCCTGCTCTGATGGCCTTTCCTTTCCCTCTCTCCCTTTTGAAATTGCTGCAGCCCCTAATCCACAGCAAATAGTAGCTAAACATTTTTCTCAACCGTTGCAGAATCACCACTTTGAATGCTTGTCTTATCCTGTGCCTCAGACTAACTGCGGGTAATGATGAAGCTAAAAAAAATGAAGAGGAACATTACTCTGGTATAAAAGAGATGCTATAGGGATATAGGAGAAAGGCAGACAGAGACAGAGCAAAGTTTCTAACAAGTGGAGGGGAGTGCTAAGAGTGGTATTTTTAGAAGTAAGTTCTACTTGCAAGAACATGACTCAAAACTTTGTGCTTATCAAGGTAAAACAGCATTTAGACAAGAGTTCTAGCCACCAGAATTAAAAGGATAATTCTCTTTTTAATTTTTGTGGTTCGAGCCATCATTAGTATTGGTGTAGAATTATATTCACTAAGTTATTAGTGGAGATCTGGGACCACAGTGGCAGTGCTAAAAAAACAGGCCAATGGGAATAGAAACATGCAAGCCAGCAATCAGAAGATCCAAACCCAAATTCTGTCCTTTCTCAAGCCTTTAAGATCTGATCTAACCCAAGACCCAAGACTATATATTTATTATATTTCTTCAATGAAAAAGTGGCGTGAGGATGGGCTACATGTTCTAGGTCTGTTCTACATGGTGTTCCAGAGGAGGTTCCCAAATCAAGTCAAATTTAATCAAGTACACCTATTAAGAATAATATAACTACTTCTTTAAACGGTACCATTTTTCAAATTTCAAACTTTCATGAACTATTTCATGAGCACTTCTTACAGTTCAAGTTTTGCAGTGCAGATAACCTAGTTTGGCTAGGCTATGAAAGTATAGCCTGCCTCTTCGTTCAGTTACCTGCCTCTGTCACATGACCCAGCCTGATGTTGTGGTCTCTCAAGCGTCTCCCTGGCCACACGTTGTGTCTCTTTCTGCTACCCAGGGTGCACAGGCCTTTTCTGCAGCATTATTTACATGGATTTCCATCCAGCTGTTATTATATGCATTGTAAATATGAGCATTAAGGATGAGAGTGGAATTCTAAATGAAGTTCAAATATAATAAAAGATGATCTACTCTTGGCTCAGGTGAAACAGCTGAGGTATCAATAACAGCAAATTGTGACAAAGTACATTGCATAGGGACTTAATGATAGTGATAGTCATAACTCATAATCATTGCCCAAGCTTCCACAAAAGAGACAAACAATCAGATCTGTGTGGACTAATGAGAAGATTGTAACCTTTCTCACATTCATAGATGAAACAAACGAATGTCGTATATTTCCATCATCCTTATTTTCCACCTGGTTTTCCACTGGCAGTTTGGCCGGTGTTCTTTTAACTACATCATCTCTGCAACGGTTACTGTTGTATGTTCACTTTTAATAGTAGGAAAAACACGTCTTAGTAATAGCATTAATGACTGTTTTGTTCTGTTCCACTGTCTAAGTAAGCCATGGCAGTGTGACAGTGAGTCAGCATGTACAATAGCAGGACTCTGAACGGAAGCAGTGAAATGGAATTCAGCCATCATTCATTTTATTATTTACCCTTACAACAGATGATATATGCATGAACATGGACAAACTTGAATCTGCCCCAAGCCTTGGAGCTTTTTGCCCATCAGGTCCCACTGGGTTCAGGTTGGGTAGCTAAACTCTACCCAAAAACCTGTTAAACTGTCTGACCAACCTGTCTTTATGTTTCTTGCCCTGTCAGACTTTTTTTTTCTTGGGGGGGGGCTTTTTCAGATAGGACAGTGGCGAGAGACAGGAAACGGAGAGAGAGCAGGGGAATGACATGCAGTAAAGGTTCAGTCGAACCGGGAGTCGATTCAGGGACCAGCCGTTCAGGGCACTAAGGCCCACGTGGTATGCGCCCTAGCCATTCGGTTATCAGAGTGCCCCACTGTCAGACTTTTTTATAACAATGTTGCTATGTTCCATGATCATAATCATCACTTTTATGAGTATATTGTTATCTCTACTGATAGAAATAATGGCCAAAACTACAAAAATGATATACAAAAATGAGTTATCCTTTTAAACTAATACTGTTGAAAGTTGCCAAATTATTATCTAAAATAAGAGAAACAACATAACAGAGGTGGATGACACCATCTGTGATGTGATATTTAATCAAAGGCCATAAATCAACAAACTGATGCATCAGTCTCACCTTAGATTACACATCACCTCGAGTCCCAGAATTCAAGCAACAGTCCTACTGCTCACCCATATTTAATTTCTCTTTCTGTCCTCTCTGTTCTCTTATATTACTTTTACTTCCACTTTTTCCTCTTTCTGCACGTTGGGATCAGCTATATCTTTATTGTTTCCCTGGCTTTCACCCATCCCTCTCCCCTCTAGTGTTTGTGTAGGTTCTGGACTATATAGCTGTATTAATGGCACCTCTGGCTTCAAACCACTCTGTGCTACCTGTCACAGCTCTGTTTCTGCATGCCATCATTGCCAAAGCATCCCACTGACACTGTTACGCTCATTATTGCAAGGCCCAGCCACCCGGCCACCCTGCTCGGCTTAGCTCAGCGTATTCACAACAACAATCCTGCCAGTGTTTTTGAGAGCTCAGGTCTTATGGAGCCTATTTACTGTATGTAACTGTGACACATATAGAGCAGAGTGAAGAGGGTGCACTGAGGAGATCATTAGCAACAGTCTCTGCAATGACAAAAGTAGCTGCCTCTTCGCCTGACGCCTTGTTCTCTGTTTGTGTGTGTGTGTGTGTGTTTGCATATATGTGTGTGTGTTACAGAACTCGAGTGCAGACCACCGTGTGAGGCTGGACCTGGGCCTGTGGGACAAGTTCAGTGAGCTGGCCACTAAGTGCATTATCAAGATCGTGGAATTTGCCAAACGAGTGCCTGGCTTCACGGGGCTGACCATTGCGGACCAGATCACGCTCCTGAAAGCTGCCTGCCTGGACATTTTAGTGAGTGTTAATACTTTTATTTTCTGGGAACAAACTTGTTATTTGTTATTTGGGGAAGTGAAAAGTGTAAATATTCTTCATATTAAAAGTTTAACTGCAACTGCAACTACAAGATGTCTCCTGCTTCAGTCCATGTGAATTGGTATTTTCAAGTTTCCACAGCAAACTTTGTGTAAGTTGTATACTGGACTATGGTTGGCTCTAAACTAGTTGTGATGCTTAAAGTGGATGCAATTTTTCTCTTATAATAATGTATGAAATGACAACATGAGCACAATGTGAATTTAATGTGAAAGGTAGTAATAAACCTGCAGTGAATGACCTGAATCTGCAAACAGCAGACTGACACAGTTAGCCACGAGTTTATGAACCTAAGCGGCTTTTTGGCAGCTAAAGAGTCAGATGTTTCCGTCAGGAGTTGGTACAGAAAAAGAACAAAGAAGAGAGTGAATACTGGACTTACATTCAGACACAAACACAACTCCAAATGAATGTAAGCTTGGTTTGTAACTGATTGATGTGTGTAAGCAACTGCTAACAAGTGTACTATATCAGCTTAAAAGGTAATGATACAGTGATCAGCCATAACATTATGACCACTGACAGGTGAGCTGAATAACACTGATTATCTCATTAGAATGGCACGTGGCAGTGATATATTAGGCACCAAGTGAACACTTTGTCATTGAAGTTGATCTGTTGGAAGCAGAAAAAATGGGCAAGCATAAGGATTTGAGCAACTTTGACAAGGGCTAAATTGTAATGGCTAGACAACTGGGTCAGAGCTTCTCCAAAACTGCAGCTCTTGTGGGGTGCTCTGAGGTGCAAACAAGTCTGAGTCATGGAGGCCCCACCTAGCAACTTACAGAACTGCCACTGACAGCTTGGTTCTAGATACCACAGCATACCCTCAGAGGTCTAGTCGAATCCATGTCTTGACGGGTCGGGGATGTTTTGGCGGCACGACGGGACCTACACAATATTTGGCAGGTCCCACACATGCTGGATCAGACTGCCTAGGGACATTTGGGGATGCATTATCACTGGATCAGCTGATTGTAAATTTGTGACAGTATTGTAACTCTATAGGGCCCAATGGCAATAAACATTAAGTCAGTGGGTAGTTGGTGCTGCAGTGTTCGATGCCCACTTGAGCTGACATATGTGCGTGTTTCATGTTTCCAAAATGTTCCATTAATTGAACTCATAAATCCATAAGCTGGCATGACAAACAAGATCTTAGCATATTTTCACGTTTGCATAGTGCTTCAGTGCACAGTGTTCCACTCACAGTCACTCTCTTAACTTTTCATGTATATTAATTATACTGTGAACTAGTTTCTCTTAAATAGAGTCACTACAAGATGCACAGTTAAGATGTTCCAGAGGAGAGTAACCTCTCCTGAAATATTCAGTAATGAGCTAAAAACCTCTCCAAAACTGTTCACAGCAGTGACATAACACAGTTATATAAACACACCTCTTTACTGAATAGGGAGTTCTCTGTTTCAATATATTGCAATATTTATTTTCTAGTTTCTAGTTTTCTTGTTCCTTGGTGTGAAAGAATCTATAAATTCTTTTATTCTCTTTGGTGAGTTAATAGCCTCAGATCTCTAGGGCATTGGTAGGTTTAACCCATAGACTGTCTCCAGCCCAGCTCCCATTAGGCCAATCCTCAATCCTTATTGGATGACCTCTTCGGCTGGCCAGTGGGAGTCAGGATGATCCGATTAATTGATCATGCCAGTGAGTTCAGTTCTTCATGTAGAGCAGGTGTCTGTAGTGGAAATAAGATTAAACATACAGAAACATTTCTCAGCCCCTACTCTTTTCTGGGATAGTTGCCTGTGTTTTCATATTGGACAGTCACTCGTCCTGCATTTGTTAATGATGCTGTTTTCTTTATGGAGTACAGATGCGGAAATGTCTGCAAAGTCTGCTGGCTGCCAGTGGGTAAATGTTTGTTTGTTATTTAGGAGTTGTGAGTGGAGCAGTGTGCTAATGTAGCCACAGTAATGAGATGGAAAAAGGCAAAATGACTGTCTCTCTTCCTCCTCTGCCTCTCTTGGCTGCTGTGGGGTATGGGGGGTATATTTCTGCTAATACAATTGATTAATTGTCACACACACACACACACACACACACACACTCATATAGTTTGGACTTCTCATCCAATGGTTTTTCTTAGCTTTTATTATTTTCTACATTGTAGATTAATACTAAAGACATCAAAACTATCAAGGAACACATATAGAAATATGTAGTAAACACAAAAGTGTTAAACCAGAATAAGTTTTGCATTTTAAAGTAGCCACCTTTTGCTTTGATGACAGCTTTGCACACTCTTGACATTCTCTCAGTCAGATTCATGAGGTAGTCACCTGGAATGGTTTTCCAACAGTCTTGAAGGAGTTCCCAGAGGTGCTGAGCACTCACTTGTTGGCACGTATACATTACGCCAAACGCGTAATGGCGTGTGTGATATTATCTTCTTGGCACACTTTGGGCCCATTAATAATCAGATAATCAGTCATCCTTTCAAGGCAACAGTTTACCATCTTCCAACGGCTACTTTCAGCCATGATAATGCACCATGTCATAAAGCAAAAGTCATCTCATACTGGTTACTTGTGACAATGAGTAGTGTTCTTTGACTGCCTTCCCAGTCAATACATGTGAATCCAATAGCCTATGGGATGTGGTAGAACAGGAGATTGGCAGCATGAATGTGCAGCCGACAAATCTGTAGAAATGATGTGATGCAGTCAAATCAACATGGAGCAGACTCTCAGAGGAAAGTTTCCAACATCTGGTGGAATCCATGAAAAACAGACAGGTTTAAGAGCAAGGAGGGGGCTTACTAAGTATTATTAGTATGGTGTTAAGAAAGCAGTCGGTGAGTATATCTCTCTTAAAGCACAACTTGCACACATAAATTATATATGAATTAATATTCATAAAGACATTAATTATAATCCATAAACACTTAATAAAGTTTTTTTTTAAGTTATCCCTGCAGCCTGGTATATATGTCTGTAAAAGACATGCACTATAATAGAGGAAATTATATACAGGATGATCTGCATTTTGGTGAGGCATGCACCAAATCTATGATTAACGCATTCATGAAGATGCACACTAATGTGAGGTGTAAATGCCAAGTAGGTAAAACAACCAGATATATTATGGAGTTGTTATTCAGTGTGTGTTTTTGACAAGTTGAGCTTCTGTGGCAGTGCCATATTAATAAATGGATTTTGGACTTTTTATTGACTAAGTCATACTTGTCAGATGTGACAAAGCAGCAGAGCAGCAATGAAATCCCAGGGACACAGAGGTGAGAAGTTGAAGGCCAGCTGTGATGACTTTCTGGCTCTTGCTCAGCCATGAGCATCCGCTCACCAGCACATTTCTGCGGTGAAGGGCGTAGATATTGTGCACAGGGGCTGGATGAGGGAGTGTCAGAGTAAAGATCAAACACTATACACTGTGTGTGTGTGTGTATGTGTGTGTGTGTCTAAGCGCAGGCCTGGCCAGCCGGTGTGAGTACCGCCAGTAGCCATGTTTTATTCTGTTTCATGTTGCAGACACGCCTGCCACTCACTGTCAGAAGCATCCCACTCAAATAGCTTCAAAGGCTACTGTAGGCTTCACATCCACCATCAGTAGCTTCATTAGGTGTTCACACACACACATGCACGCACACACACATACATACAGACACAGTGCAGCAGGGAGACACAAAGGTTATTTTCTTTGAGTGGTGTGTGGAAGGTCATTGTTTTGGCTGTGCTTATTGTCTGTGCTGCTCTTTATGGGAAACTTGGTAGACCTGGTTCAGACTTGTGACATGAAGTCCTATTCGAGGGTTTAGAATGAGACTGTATGTGAGAAGGTTGTTTAAGTTAATTATGTGAGGGCAGTTGGAATTTCTTTGTATATCTTTGTCCTATTTCATTCTTATTAAAGGCTCAGTTCACCCAAATTACTATTACTAGTATTTTCTCACTTTAATGATGCATGAAATCATTTTTTGGACACTTGGGGGCAGCAGAACAAGCCGAAAACAACATTCGACATATTCTTACCATATAAATTTGCTCCAGCCAACAAGTTATCATGCAATTGCCTATTTACACATTATGGAGGCACATAGCAACATTATAATCATTTGGAATCGTGTCTATGGTTACTTAACTAATTTACATTCAATATTTGCTGTTTTTAGCTCCTCTTTCTCTTGGTAAAATATCTGGCTCTTTACCTACTTTATAATAACACTGTGCTTTCAAGAGCTAGTTGCTACCGCTGTCCCTGTTTATTGCTGGACAGGTAATGAACAGTGGGTTTATCACAACTTCTTCACTGAAAACTGCTGCCTGCTGCTACTGGAAATTAGGTCAATAAGAGTGGAGTTTGTGAGACGACAACAAATTTCACATTATACATATTTCTATGATCCATTATGAAAATGAAAATATTGATTAATGCAGCTTTAAACTGAAATGTTTTAATATGTGTACAAAAACAAAAGCAAAGCAAAAATCTCAAAGATCTGGACAAAACAAGCAAAAGTATAGCTAGATACCACTGTAGTGTGAGTGTTATTTGTTGTTGTTTTTTGTAAATAGTCTTAATTTAAAAACATAAATCCATAGTGTAGCATAGTTTAAAACTGATGCCAGTTTTAGCAGGTTTTCCTCAAATCAGTACCACTTTTTCCTTAATAAAATTTTTTGTAAATGCTAAGTAATGGCTTTATTAGTTTTTTAAAATCAGAAAATAATTTCCTAATGCTTTACAGAACAGTGATAAAATCATAAATAAGAACAAAATTGTATTGTCAGCAGACAAAGTAGTAGTCTATATATTTTTATTTTTTTTATGTTTTCTGGTTTATAATATGGAATATAGCAGGAAACACATTTATCCTTTTAGTTCGGTTTAACCAAACCAAAGGTTACATACACACACACACAAAAACAATTCAATTTAACCACTATAGATAAACACTATAATTTCGAGTCACTTAAAGTTTCCTGTCCACTAAATCTCTGCTTTCTCTCTCTCCCTGTTAGATCCTGCGCATCTGTACGAGGTACACCCCCGACCAGGACACCATGACCTTCTCGGATGGGCTGACCCTCAACCGGACGCAGATGCACAATGCTGGCTTCGGCCCACTCACTGACTTGGTGTTCACTTTTGCCAACCAGCTGCTGCCCATCGAGATGGACGACACAGAGACAGGCCTCCTCAGCGCCATCTGTCTCATCTCTGGAGGTGAGCAGGCCGTGGCAGAGCGCTGGGTACTTAGTGAAGGGAGGGGAGGGGACAGCAAGAAAGAAGGACAAGATAAGAGGAGAACTCTCAAAGAAAGGAAATGATACAAGATATAAATGTAAAGCACTGGTTTTCTGGTGTTGTTTCAGCTTCCTCTGCTGCCCTCAAGTGGCCAAAAAATAAATTTATGCAACTTTAAAATGAGAAAATATTGCAAGTAATTTGGGTGAACCAATCCTTTAATAAGAACAACACAAAGACATTAAATCAAGAAGAAAGTCAAACAGTAACAACCATCTCACATACTAGTCATAAGATGCATATATTGTGTTTAACCATGAGCATTTCAACCAATGAGCCAAAGAAGTTACTTTCTCATTCTGTTAGATTTTAAAGTACAACTTTTATTCTTATTTTTGCTCTCTTACTCTTTTTTTTTAAAAAACAAAACAAAACAACAACAACAACAAAAACAAGTAACATTGTTTTTTTCTTACAGCTGAAAAGTTGAACTCATAAGCAGTAAAATACACCCTTGCTCAAGTCAGTACACTCACACTTTTGCCATTACAGCCTTACGTGGTCTGGTATGACCTGTATCTTATGATTTTTCCCTCATCAGTCTATATTCAATGTCTCAATGCCTCAATATCACATAGCATTCAGACCCCCTGCTATGACACTTTAAATTTTGCTCAGGTACCTCCCATTTCTCTGGATTGTCTTTGAGATGTTTCTACACCTTGACTGGAGTCTACCTGTGGTCAGTTCAAATAATTGGACATGATTTGGGAAAGCACACACCTGCCCCTTTACAAGGGACACTCAACAGTACTCAATAGTGAGCAGTAAATTGAGATTTAAGACACTTACTTACCATCATCATTTTATGTCATCACTGATGAGTCACACAACAGTAATTTTCCCATCTATAAAATACAGCACATTACAGTCTGAGATTGTCAGCAGTTCCTTTTTTTATTCCGCTGTGGAATTTGTGCAGGCATTACTTAGTGAATACACTTACACACACTTACAGTAAATAACACTGGCAGACATAAATGTACTACACTTCTCCCGTTCCACACACTCTATCACCTAAAGATGACGTCTGTAATGCAGCTGATTCAAGATATTCTCAAGAAATTAACCAACCAGACATAGTGGTGGTTGACAAAGAGCAGAGGAGGGCAGTTGTGATAGATGTACCGATTCCTGCTGACAGTAACATCAGAGAGTCTGTGGACAGGATTGAGAAGTACCAGGGGCTGAAGGAACAACTGCAACAAATGCAAACTCCAAAGTGTTTCCAGTGGTAGTAAGAGCATTAGGAGTTGTGGTGGAAAGAATAAACTGACACACATTCAAACCATGTTTGACTGCTCAGACACTTAATGTAAACACTGAGCTGCAGACCAGAGAGACTGTGAGAGTTAACCAGCCTCCACCTGTGTCTGAAACCAGGTTAGGCTCAGGTTACTATCAGTGAAGCAGCACTATTCTGACTGCCAAACATGGGAAGGAGAGAGAGAAGAGAGATGATGTACAGGTATTTCACTGTGGCATCAGTTAGATAAGTGGAATGTTTGAACTGAATCCAACCCAAGAGGAAATGAGCCTGCTCTGTTTCCCAGCAAAATACCCAAGGCATGACTAATGCCCTCATGTCAGACTACACACACATCAACACCCGAGTCTGTTCACCCTCACACACACACATACCAAGTTTTACTGTATGTCCACCAAAAGTTACACAGCTTCAGTTCTAATTATCACTCTCCCTTCTACCCGTCATTTTCATCAGCGCTCAGGTTCCATCACTTCTGGATTTTCATTCAACAATATATATTTATATACTCAATCCCCAGAGGCTTGGCAAATATTACAGGCTCTTGCATAATCCATGGAAAGTGCAAGACACCTCTGATTGCATCTGTAATCACACACCTTGACTGCAGGTCCAGCAGCTGCTGATTTCAGTGCACACACTGCCACCCTAAGGCCTAATGGTGGAGTGTGCATTCAAGAACAGACACAAAATGAAATGCAATCTTCAGTGTATTACACATGACATTAAGTGACATTCAGTTAATTCATAATTGAGTCAACATGCCAGAAAAATACACATCACAATTTCTCGATTCCACATTGACTTCCTTGTTGTTTTGTATAACCAGCAGTCAAACACCCAGAAATGTTCAAGTTATAATCATATGAAACAGAAAGGGAACAAATTTTAATGTCTGAGAGGCTTGAAAAGGCAAATGTTTAGCATTTTTGCCTAATAAGTAACCAATTAATCAATTATTGTGTCAGTGTATTTTCTGTCAATTGACCCGTTAAAGCTCACTGAACTATCACCAGGTCAGTCATTCCAAATTATGCTCAAACCAAGAGAAATTCATCTTAAAGGATACTTTCATATTTTTAAAGTCCACCTTAAAACATTAGACAAATCAAGTAGATATCTCTGGAAGTTACAGTCTTTTCAGTAAAAAAAAATACAATAGTGGTGCCTTGTTGAGCTGTGGTGGAAGGACAGCCAGAAAAAAGGGACTTATGCACTGAAAACTCTGGAAGATATCCATTTGATTTGAACTATGAGGTCTTGGGTTTCTGTATTTCTCTAGGTGACGACTGTGATGTGTGGAATAAGAATGGGTTTCATTTGTGTAGCTCTGGCCATCACCTCTGTTGGTTATGAT
>BRZM01004627.1:0-31132 GCA_033238685.1 Lates japonicus
TCATGATCAGTCAGTGAATGTAATTTCACTTAAGTGTGACCTTGTTTTCTTTGCCTTGACATTTTCATGTTAGTCTTTCTGTGCTACCTTCTATAAACTGATGCAATAAATCATCACATTTATCTAAAACAACCCTCTCTCTCTCATTAAGCCTTTTAAGTTTGCTGCTCAGAAACAATCCTGTGGCAAACAGGAAGTGATGCATTTCACAGATTGAACCAAACTGAACTAGAGATCACCACCAGCACTCAAACAGCATTAAAATATGTAGTATTACTGTGCTATCTATGGTGCCTGATTACTAACTGATGTCTAACGAGTGCAGTGTTGCAATTTGTGTTTTCCTGGACAAAGTGTCTTCATCTTATTCCTACCCTGAATTCTTGTCGGCATTTTTCCGTTTTTTATTGAATATAGAGAAACATCCAGTAGTTTTGTTCTGTTTCATTTTTGTTTCTGTTTCATCCTTTCTGCATCTCATCAGTGAGAAAGGTAAACGCCAGCATTTTCTCTTCCCATGTGCACCTCTTTTTACCACGTCATGTGTTCTTCCACCAGGTTGTGTTTCTGCATCAGACACTTTTTCCATTTTCTTTGCATGTCTAGTGAATATTTTGTGTCTGCGTTTCTTTGACTCTGGCGAAGGCGACTCAAGGTTTATACTGCAGACGTCCTTTGTCACAGTGATCTCTTCATCTGTTTTCAAATCAGATTTTCTTTCAATACTCCTTCTACTATTTACCCGACTCGTTGTGGTGTCATGTGAGATTTTCTCTACAGTTGTTATTCTTGTGTTTTTCATCACACTGCCTCTTTGGCTTTCTTTAACTTCCACCCTAACTTCCGTAACTCCAGGTCTACCTTTAGCTTGAGAATTCCTCTGCCTCGTCTTTTCAACGCTGCCAACTCTCTGGTTCTCTGCCAGTCCTCCCTTTCCTGCCAGTCCTGCTCGTCTAATAGAAGAGTCCTGTCTGATTTGATTACGTTGAGAATCTCTATTGTTTTTCTCACTGACTTGTTCTTCCACACCAACATTTTTATGCGTAGCACTGATGTTCTGCTCTGCTCTGTTCTGTCTAACATCAGCTAATCTTCTCTTGTTCTGATCCTCTACATCCTGATCAAGGTGTCGTTTTTCTGATGATCTTCTACTTTGTGCAGGCTCATCGTATCTTCTCATTTGTTCCTTGTCTCTCTTAACACCCCTCCTCTCCTGTTCACAACTTATATACGACCTACTACTGCCTCCCCTTCCACCTTCTGGCCTGTTCTGTTTTCTATCACCGACTCTTTCATTGTTCTGAAGCCTTTGACAGTAGGGCTCATGTCTTGTCCTGTGCTTTCCTCTCTTTGATGATAGTCTGTCAGGTCCAATCTGTCCTTCGCTGTCATCTACATCTATGTCCATCTCATTTCCCTTTTTGTCCACACTAACACCGCGAGAGCCATAATCTTGTCCAACTTCCTGTTTACCTCCCTCGCCTTTATTAATATGTCTAACATCGTCTAATCCTTCAGCATCCTGATGCTTTGCATTCCTGTTGAGATGTTTTGTAGAGGGTTTTTTCTTCTTTCTTGACTGTTTGTCACCATCCTCTATATTTACATACATTTCCACCTTTTCCTTATCGCTCAGTGTGTTCACACAAACCTGTTGTCTCACATGCATGTTTCTGACTTCCTTGCCCTGCAGACCCTCTGGTTGTCTTACATTATCTTGTCTTCCACTGTCAAAGTCCTGATGCACTACTCTCTCTTCAAGTTGAGTTTCTGTAGGGAACAGCCCTCTCTTTCTTCCCTTCTCATCCTTCATTTTCCCCTGATCTTGCTTTCGTTTTTTGTTTTGAGTGTCTAGAGGAATAACACGTGAGTCACTCCCTTCCTCATTACACCCCTGAGGATTGCGTGGTCCTCTCTGCCTGTTATCAGCTACAGACCCAACACTGACCAGGTCTCTAATTCCTGTTTGTTCATTTCTGTCAGTGGAAACAGCAACATGACCATGGTCATAGTTGACATTGGCAGCAGGTGGGAAACCTCCATTGGTGTACACCTCCCTGTCATCTTGAGCACAAGTATCTGCAGCATGGACTAGAAAACAAGTAGAAAATAAAACAATTAATAAAGGAATATGATGCAGTCATTCATACTACATGAGTATTGTCAGTGTATGCCCCTTACTTTTCTTTTTTCTGTAGAAAAGAAGATAAGCGCTGCAAGATCTGGTGAAAGAAATGTGAGAACATCATTTTCATATTCAGCAAAATATAAAGTGAGGAAGGAAAGACAGATAAAAACTTACCTCCCAGGGTAAGCTACCTGGTGTGACTGGTAACCAAGCTGTTGAAGAGAAAGAACCAAACATTAGATGATAAATAAAAAAAATCAGATTAATTGTTGACCACAATAACACTGGAGTTGAAGTAATAAGTCTTACCAATGTGACTCTGTCATCACTGAAGCTGTACCATCTCTCATCAGCCTGGGACTTGATCGTTGCAGTGTAATGTCCACTTTTAAGACCACCAAAGTGGTCCACAACTGCATATAGTTCATACATCTGATTCTGAACACCAGCAGGAAAAATTAGGGTCAGGAGTGAGGAGGAATGATGTCATGATTAAACCTTAAAATGTAAAGTGTATGCATGTATACCTCTGGGATGTGTAGCGTGGAGGGAACATCCACAACACAGTTGTTTTTGACATATGACATGCAGTAGTAGTTAAACTGAAACCTCTTCAGCAGCAGCGTCAAAACCTCTGGATGATGCTTCATCACACATTTCTAAATGAAACAAAGGTTAATATGTTATTGTGATTTCCTTAATGCACATAAATCAGAAACATGTTTTCTCATTACTCACCACAGTAGCATCAGATTTGGCATCACACTGGTCACAGTACATCTGGTTTTCTCCACTGAAATTCAAATCTCTGAAATACTCCTCGGTCCCATCCACCTAATAAAATACACTCATGTCATTTGTATCTGGAATCAGCTCTGTCACAGATGTCCTGACCTCTTTAATGGATGTAAAGTTTATAACAGTCTACTCAAGGAGGAAGGTTTTAAACGTGACACCCTTCAAGTCAGATTCTTACCACACTGTAGTCTTCACTGGAGGAATCCACCAACTCAAGAGGAAGATGCCAAAACAGCCCATCTCTGTTTTTCTCTGCATGACATGTGGAACATATGGTCACGTGTGTCAACTGTCCGTGGAAGATCTGAAAACACAAAAATACAGACGCTGATAAACAAGTGTTATGTTTTATGTATCTTACAAATTTCCTACAATATTGTTGATGCTCTGACCTTTGATGCTTCATGACTGGTCTGAGTTAAAATCTTCTCATAGTACTCAGCAGCATCTCGCTGTTCATTCACTGAACAGGAGGGAGGGGGAACAGAAATCAGTGTTTATGCACAATTTTTTTGAAAATTAATATAATTACCATATATATTGGTTTTGAAATAAAAACACTATTGATTATTGAAGTGTTTAGGAAACTACTCCATATTAAGTTTAGTAAGCCTCCTCTAAGGCTGTTGTTCTATGTACCTCTGTCGA
The DNA here is from genome assembly GCA_033238685.1 of Lates japonicus. Classification (NCBI taxonomy): domain Eukaryota; kingdom Metazoa; phylum Chordata; class Actinopteri; family Centropomidae; genus Lates; species Lates japonicus. Next base: position 3,575 of record BRZM01004627.1, read on the forward strand.
TGCCCAGTTTCTTTGTGATGTTATAGGTGTATGCTGTTCGTTTATTCAAGTCTTCAAACAGGGCTTGAAGATGACGATCAATGAGATCAGAGCCACAGGTCAAGCTAAACAAGATTCAGACATAGTGGCCATGAGTGATACAAAGGTGCACAGTAGCCCTGACTTAAAACAGACACATCATATGACATGAAGTTGGACTTGGTGACAAACCTTTCCACAGCCTCTCTGAAGTCTTCGGTCATGAACAGCACCTGCAGCACACTGTTCAAGTAACACGTTGCTCCTTGGTTTAACAGGCCATGGTACTTTTTATTTGCTGCTGGGAGGAGATTTTTTCAGATGCATGCAAACTGTAGAAATGACTTTACTGTGGCTGATAAACCTGCCTGACAGCACGTATCTTACCTGGAGGAGCGAACACCTGTGGATCAGTTTCAGAGTGACTCATTTTGCCTCTCCACCTCCACAGTTTCCACCTGCACGGAGGGGTTTGCAGTTCAACGATCAGTTGTTGACAATCAATCGCAACGGTGTCGCAACCGAGTACTAACACACGAAAGAAGAAAAACATGAGCCTACCTTCAGCTGATAGATTCACACCTTCAAGACATTCCTGCAGACTGTTGGAAAATAACTTCTCTTTTTACTATCGACTCATACGAGGAGGATTTCTATCTCCTGTCAAAGTTAAACCCCAGAAACACTTTCTCTGTTTAAAAATAACTTCCCTGTTTGTCATCGACTCACGCGAACAGTACTGCTGTCTCCTGTCCCTCTGGTTACTTTCGCTTTCATTTGTCGCTCTTCGCCTGGATGCTGCATTCAGGATCATACGACTCACAAGGAAACTGAATAGCATTTTATTGCTAAAATGTCGCTGTAAAATAAATCACTCTCTATTGCTTCTGTTCTCTATTTAAACTGAAAATTAAGGTAAATTTAAAGACATCAGGAAAACATGAAGATGACAATTTAACCAGAGATAATAATCCTCATGTCAGGGTCATCTATGCGGACATATTTTTATTTATTAATATCAGCGTCAGAATCTCTCAAGTGACACAGAGGTGAATCACAACACAAAGGTCTGTGTTAAAAGAAAAGAAAATCTTTAGGATCTTTGTGGCAGGTTTGTTTAAAACTGTCCTTTGCTCGTAAACAACACTGAGACCAAAAGACAGCACATCAAACGTTCAAATAAAATATCACAAGGATTTACATTTGAGTTTCCACACACAATCTTTTGTCTGAAACCAAACTACACGCTACATTCAGTAAATACTGAAATTAAAATATACCATTTTGTAACAATAGTGTAAACTGTAAGTGTAAATAAATAAAGAAGAGCAACTAAAGACAAAGAAATCATCACTGATCATTCAGTTATTTCTGTTACTGATAATTTACTAATTAAACCTTTTACATTTGCTGCTCTTTACACAGAAACAATCCTGTGGTAAACAGGAAGTGATGCATTTTACATCAGCAAAAACCAGCAATGGTCTGTTAAACAGAGGAGAGAGCTACCAACACACACTCAATAATAAATATACTGTAGATATATGTGGCCTACAGCCTGTCCATACTGCTGGATAACTACCAGATCCCTGATCAGTGCAATATTGTCAAGTACTGACAAGCACCAATTAAAAACTAGAGGTACAATCTTGTGGATCACCACAATGACCACAATGCATTCTTTTAAAATAGTGATTTGTATGATCCTTAATCTGCTTCTGAGGCTTGGTCTGCATTTTTCAGGCTTTTCCCAAAAAATGAAAAACAAACATCTGTTTTATTCTGTTTTTTTTGTTTGTTTGTTTTTTTTTTGCTTTTTTTCTTTCTGTCACATGCCACCATCCTCTCCTCCTGTGAGCACATTTTTTCTTTCACTGCAAGTTTCATTCCTGCAGCTTGTGTTTATGAATCAGACATTTTTTGTATTTTTTTGGCATGTGAACAGATTATATTGTTTGGCTCATTCTCCTCTTCGATGACTCTTTTGTTTCTGTTTTCTGGTTTTGGTAAAAGTGACTCATTCATATTTAAACTGCTAACATTCTCAGACAAAGCATCATATGCATCTGTTTCTGGAGCAGATTTTCTTTCAGCACTCCCCTCATTGTTTAACTGACTCTTAATGCTGTGTTGTGAGATTCCATCAACGGTTTTAATTCTTATGTTCGTCGTCAGACAGCTGCTTTGAATACCGCTAGGTGTTTCTACTACCTCAGTTATCTTCACATATATTGTTTTGTGCTTTGGCTCACTTATACCAGTTGCGTCATTTGGATTAGAATTCCCCAGTGTTGTCTTTTCAACTTCCTGGTTCTTTGTACATTTTTCCATTCTTTCCAGTTCTATTTGAGAGCAGCCCTCTGTGTTTTCAGTTTGTCCATCCTCTTTATTCTCTTGACCTTTGGCTTGTTCCTTCACATCAACATCTATACGTGTTGTGTGTTGAACAGTGATGTTCTGCTCTGGTCTGTTCTGTCTATCATCATCTGATCCTCTCTTGTCCTGATCCTCTACACCTTGTCTTGGGTGAGGTTCTGTTGTGAATGTTCCTGTTCTTTGTGCATATTCATCTCTTCTATTTGGTTCCTCCTTTCCCTTAACACCCCTCATCTCCTCTCCCTGTTGCCCATGTCCTTCATTTCTGCTACTGCCTCCCTGGTTACATCCCTGATCATCCTCTGGCCTGTTCTGTTTACTGTCACCAACTCCTCCATTGTTCTGAAGCCCTGGATGGCAGAGGTCATATTTTGTCAGGAGCTTTCTTCCCCCTGATGTCAGTCTATTAGCTGCAGTCTTTCCTGCCTTGTCACCTTTAACATCTTTTTCTATCTTCTCATCATCTCCATTTTGTCCATTATATCAGGCACATTTTCCTGTTTACACCTCTGGTTTTCTTCTGACATGTTCTGTTTACTAGACTTGGGAAAGCAGAGGTCATATTTTGTTAAGAGGCGTCTGCTCTCTGATGTTAGTCCATCAGGTCCAGTCTTTCCTTCCACTACATCTTTAACATCTATTTCCCTCTTCTCCCTGTCTCCCTTTTCATCCACATTAACATCCTGACAGTTATAATCTTGTCCAACTTCCTGCTTTTCATTAACATCATCTAATCCTTCACTGCCCTGATGCTTTTCATTCCTGTTTAGGTATTCTGTCAAGGATTTATCTGTATTTTCTGACTGTTTATCACCTTCAGTCTTTCTAACCATGTCTGTCTTTACATCAGTTACTCTCCTCTGTACACTGTTCATCTCATCCTGTGTGTTAAGTTGATCATGTCTTGCATGTCTGTCTCTGACTTCGAGTTTAAAATCTGGTTCCCTCTCTCTACTATAATCTGTTCCTGCATTGTCATGGCCCCTGATCATCGTCAGTGTCGTCTTTTCAACTTTCTGGTTCTTTGTACATTTTTCCATTCTTTCCAGTTCTATTTGAGAGCAGCTCTCTGTGTTTTCAGTTTGTCCATCCTCTTTATTCTCTTGACCTTTGGCTTGTTCCTCCACATCAACATCTATACGTGTTGTGTGTTGAACAGTGATGTTCTGCTCTGGTCTGTTCTGTCTATCATCATCTGATCCTCTCTTGTCCTGATCCTCTACACCTTCTCTTGGGTGAGGTTCTGTTGTGAATGTTCCTGTTCTTTGTGCATATTCATCTCTTCTATTTGGTTCCTCCTTTCCCTTAACACCCCTCATCTCCTCTCCCTGTTGCCCATGTCCTTCATTTCTACTATAATCTGTTCCTGCATTGTCATGGCCCTGTTCATTGACTCTCTCTCTCGGCTGAGTTTCTGTAGTGCACAGCTCTCCCTTTTCAGTGTGAGCATGTGGAGGATAATTATCATAGTCACTGCTTTCCTTATCACTCTCTTGAGGATTGTGTGATTCTCTCTGCCTGACATCTACATCTACAGACCCAACAGTGACCATGTCTCTAATTCCTGTTTGTTCATTTCTGTAAATGGAGACAGGTTCTGCAGTGTCATTACCCACTTTCTCCTCTGGCTTCTCATCTTCCTCTCTCTTTCTAAACTGTTCAGCATCTTGACCATGGTCATAGTTGACACTGGCAGGTGGGAAACCTCCACTGGTTGACACCTCCTGGTCATCTTGAGTACAAGAACCTGCAGAGTGGACTAGAAAACAGAATTCAGATTAATTCAAGTAAAGTACCAAATTTGATGCAGTCATTCACAGTAAATGCGAGTAAAATTGTCAGTGTATGCCTCTTACTTTTCTTTTTTCTGTAAAAAAGAAGATAAGCATTCTGGGATCTAGTGGAAGAAACATGAGAAGAGACAAAGTTCATTTTCAAACACATTAGAGAAACAGTCTGCAGCATGGTGTAATATAGTCTTTCATTATACTTATATGATATATTCAAGAACTCTTTTTCATCCACCTGTAGCCTGACTAATGTGAAAGTTCAGTTGACAACCAGTGTATTGTGGGGATGAAAAGAAAGACTAAAACTTACTTCTCAGTGTGATCCTCCTGTGATGGCTGATAATCAAGCTGTTGATCAAAAGAATAAACAAACATTAGAAGACAAATCAGTTCTTTTTCCACTGTCATATGTAACTTTACATCAAAGTGGTTTGTGAACACTGGAGTTTAAGTTCTTACCAGTGTGACATTGCTATCATCAAAGTTGTACCATCTCCCATCATCCTGGGACTTGATTGTTGCAGTGTAATGTCCACTTCTGAGATCACCAAAATGCTCAACCACTGCATATAGTTATACGTCTGATTCTGAGACACCACCAGGAAAGTGGCCGATGCTGTCAGAAATGACCAGAAATATTATGATTCGTGCTGCAATGTAGAAAAAGTGTATATATACCTCTAGGATGTGTAGTGGAGGAACATCCACAACACAGTTATTTTTGACATATGACATGCAGTAGTGAATTAGAACACCTCTTCAGCAGCATCAAAACCTCTGGATGATGCTTCATCACACATTTCTAAATGAAACAAAGGTTAATATGTTATTGTGATTTCCTTAATGCACATAAATCAGAAACATGTTTTCTCATTACTCACCACAGTAGCATCAGATTTGGCATCACACTGGTCACAGTACATCTGGTTTTCTCCACTGAAATTCAAATCTCTGAAATACTCCTCGGTCCCATCCACCTAATAAAATACACTCATGTCATTTGTATCTGGAATCAGCTCTGTCACAGATGTCCTGACCTCTTTAATGGATGTAAAGTTTATAACAGTCTACTCAAGGAGGAAGGTTTTAAACGTGACACCCTTCAAGTCAGATTCTTACCACACTGTAGTCTTCACTGGAGGAATCCACCAACTCAAGAGGAAGATGCCAAAACAGCCCATCTCTGTTTTTCTCTGCATGACATGTGGAACATATGGTCACGTGTGTCAACTGTCCGTGGAAGATCTGAAAACACAAAAATACAGACGCTGATAAACAAGTGTTATGTTTTATGTATCTTACAAATTTCCTACAATATTGTTGATGCTCTGACCTTTGATGCTTCATGACTGGTCTGAGTTAAAATCTTCTCATAGTACTCAGCAGCATCTCGCTGTTCATTCACTGAACAGGAGGGAGGGGGAACAGAAATCAGTGTTTATGCACAATTTTTTTGAAAATTAATATAATTACCATATATATTGGTTTTGAAATAAAAACACTATTGATTATTGAAGTGTTTAGGAAACTACTCCATATTAAGTTTAGTAAGCCTCCTCTAAGGCTGTTGTTCTATGTACCTCTGTCGATGCCCAGTTTCTTTGTGATGTTATAGGTGTATGCTGTTCGTTTATTCAAGTCTTCAAACAGGGCTTGAAGATGACGATCAATGAGATCAGAGCCACAGGTCAAGCTAAACAAGATTCAGACATAGTGGCCATGAGTGATACAAAGGTGCACAGTAGCCCTGACTTAAAACAGACACATCATATGACATGAAGTTGGACTTGGTGACAAACCTTTCCACAGCCTCTCTGAAGTCTTCAGTCATGAACAGCACCTGCAGCACACTGTTCAAGTAACATGTTGCTCCTTGGTTTAACAGGCCATGGTACTTTTTATTTGCTGCTGGGAGGAGATTTTTTCAGATGCATGCAAACTGTAGAAATGACTTTACTGTGGCTGATAAACCTGCCTGACAGCACGTATCTTACCTGGAGGAGCGAACACCTGTGGATCAGTGTCCCAGTAATTCATTTTTCTTCTCTTTTTGGAGACTCGATCAGTCCACCTCCACACTGATACCAGCTGCACCGGAGTCTGCAGTTTGACAAACAGTTGATCAATCAATCGTAAATGTGCTGCTAGCGATTACAAATGACAGTACCTACATGACAGTAGGTAAATATGTGCCTACCTTCAGCTGATAGAGTCACACTTTCCAGACATTCCTGCAGACTGTTGGAAAATAACTTCTCTTTTTACTATCGACTCATACGAGGAGGATTTCTATCTCCTGTCAAAGTTAAACCCCAGAAACACTTTCTCTTTCGTCCCTTTCCTGGAGTGCTGCGTTCAGGGTGTATCGGAAATATTGCTTTATTTAGCAGAAGGCTCACATGACTAACAAGGAAATTGAACATTATTGGGCATACGATAGATGTTGTCATCTGTTATTGTTCAGCAACTGAAAGGAGTTTTGTGTCAGACATTCTGTGACATGCAGAATTTTGTGTAGGACCTGAACGCAGCACATGCAAACCCCACATTTCCTAGTTGTGGCTCATGTATTTAAACACAATTAATTTTTTGCATGTTACAAAATCCCCACATGAAAAGATTTGTAGCCTCTTGATGTATTGAATTATTCAGCTTAATGTGATTTAAAATCAAACTGATTGACAGTTTTAGGAAGTCATAGGAAGAGTCTTATCCCCAGGATATATAGCAAATTATTTGTTAGAGACCTGAGACTGAGACTTTTAATGCCTAGGTGGCTTAGATGTGGGAATAGTGTGAGCCTCTATGTGCACATTAATCAAAGACGAGGTATTAGAGAGAACCTGGTTTTATTTTGTACAACAATGAGTGATTTTTTTCAAAGATATTCCAAGGAAACATGAGGATGATTATTGCAAGAAACTATCCCATACAATAAAGCTGGAACATATGTAAACAGTTTTCATCAGTGGCACTGGTGGTGGCGATAGGAGGAGATGGTCTCTTTCAGGCGATCAGTCCTCCAGGAACCCTCATCACCATCTGGATGACAGACATGTGCTGGATTCCATATTCAGACAGCAGCGAGGAGTCTCCATCCAGCATCTTGTCTGTGAAGATGAGCCGCAGGGCCTCCTCTCCTACACACACACACACACACACACACACACAGGGAAACAACAGACAGAATTTGTTACTGAAAAAGTTAAGCTCACCTTGGAGGTCACGTTCAATCACTAGTTCCTACTCTAGGACTGACAACCTGTTTTTCCTCAGCTGGTTGAATATGAAAAACAGTAATGGTGGAAACTTATATAACAAAACACCACTCAGAGGAGAGTCATTCTGGATAATGTATACTTTCACTTTTGATACTTGAAGTACATTTTGTTCTCAGCACAATTCAAATGCAGTATTTAGCAGTGTTTAAAGTGTTACTACTTCATTCTCATTAAGTAAACAATCTACTTCTTATCTCTTTGCAAGTTACAAAATGCCCTTGAAGATTAACTTCACAACCATTTCATGGAAAAAAAAGAAACTTGGGATATTCTACTATTAGACTCACAACAGGAAAACAGAGTTTCAAAGATTATACTCAGCTCCTTTCTCAGCTAAACATGAATCTCTGACTGTCCTCAGCACTGTTCGTCAGGCTTTATTCACCTGCGGTGTCGGGAAGCCTCTGTGAGATTTTCTCCTTCAGTTGCAGCACTGTCATGCTCTGCATCTGCTCCTCAGTGTTGCACAGGTCGATGATCATCTTCTCGCCTCTCAGTCCATGAACTATGACTTGGTAGATTTTCCCCATTTCGTGATGTTTCTGTGTGCGGGCTGTTTCGCTTCTCTCGCCTCTGTCGCTGAGTGTTAGTGGCTCTTCTGAGAGTTGTTTGGGCGAATCAAGAGGAACTTGACGTAGGACAGGAGCTGAGGACACTTTCACTTTCAGTTATTATTAACAACATGTACAATGGGTTCAAATATAATGTAAAGTGAATGTTTCTTATTTTATGTGTCATTGGTTGAGGTGTTACACTACATGCCTTCTGAACCTATCAAGTCATTTATTGCCTCCTTCACAACAGCATCGAGTCATGCCATAAATCTGGACACTTTTTGACCAAATGTGTCTTATTTAGTTTGTAGTTTCCATCATAACGCCTGTGCACTATATCCATACAGCTGAAGTTTAATGTGAGGTGATAACTGGATGTTCCAGCAGTGTTGCATGTGACCAGAGTAGTGTTTCTTTTTACCTGCTCCACATTTAAAATGTCAAAACATTAGTGTAACAACTGCACAAATTAGCGAATAAACATAAACATAAGACATCCGCCAGTGAAAAAATAAGAAGTAGTAGTTAAAAAAATATAAAACTCAGACCTGCCGTCACGTGACTTCTTGTAACTGCCAAGCCGAAACTAAAAGTCAGTGAAGGTGACACAGCAACAGAGCCATCCTCAGTCCTCAGTCCTCACATCCCGAGCGCAGACAGAGAAGACGTTTATCGACGGGGATCAGAGGAGCTGAATCAAAATGACCACACGGGGTGAGGGGGAGAAAAGATACGACCCCAGAGACACCACTCTGAAATTTGTCAACAGACCAGATGATCTGGATCCACTGCGTAAGACTTTGATTATAAACACTTTATACTGTCGATCAGGTGCAGGATTTCCTCAGGTCATCTTTGTTTCTCATCATTTCCGCATATAATTGCTTTATTAATGTGATGATTAACTTTCCAATTTAAGTCAGTTAAAGGAATTAGATGCATTTTAATCATATGTAACGAAAGATATTGGTATACGACGACGTTCTCAGTTGTTGATGTCTCAAAACTTCCTGCTTCTTAATTCAGACAAAACTGAGATGCTGGTTATTGGCCCGGCGCGATATAGACACCAGTTCGATCATGTGACTATATCCATGATAACTGTATTATCTCAAATACAGCAAAATCCGTTATCACATGATCAATACTCTTTCCTTCGATCAGCGCATTAAAGACATTACAAAGACCGCCTTTTCCACCTCACATAATGTACAAGGATTCCAGATCTTTTCTTTTCCGCGAATGCTGGGAACTTCTAGTCCATGCCTTTGTTTCTTCTGGAGCTAGATTATTGTAATATTTTGCTTTCAGGACTACCGCGTACTGTAGCACTAAAAGTCAAATGCGTTCAGAATGCTGCAGCTAGAGATGCTAATAATTCGAGAAGGTTCGACCATATTACCCCGGTTAGCCTCCCTTCACAAACCCTATTAATATTTAGATCAGACTTTAAAGTTCTCTTAATATTATAAAATTCTAAATGCGACTAGCCCCTCATACCTGTCTGATCTTCTTAACCTTATATTCCCTCCGTGCTCGTTCTCAGAGTGCCAGGGCTGCTATCTGTCCCCAGAGTCAAAAGTCAGCAGGCTGCAGGGCCTTCTCCTATCGGGCCCTTTCCTCTGGAACAACCTCCCTATTGATATTAGACAGGCTTTAGCTCAGATAGACTTTAAATCCAAACTAAAACTCATCTTTATACCTTAACTTTTGCTAGCATATATTCTGGTTCCATTTCTCGGCCGGGTTAGGTCAGTCTCAATTGCATCAGTTAAAGTTATGGTTGTCAATGTTGTCCATGATGTCCTGCCGTGAGATTACTATTAACTGTCTTAATATCGTTGCATCACTTTTAACTGTGTGTTCTTCCCTCAAGCACATTAATTTGAGCATGCTTCTCTCTCTCTCTCTCTCTGCTACTGTCTCTTACACGGGGTTCTGCCTCCAGGCTGGAGGAGTCTCCTGCTGCTCCCATGATCCAAGCTCAGCCCATGATGGAAGCAATAATTCGACATTACCTAGTGTTATTGATAGTGTTAGTGCTGTGTGTACTATTGTTTGTTATTATTATTCCTTTAGCTGTAATAATAAATTATTACTATTATTATTATTATTACTACTACTATTCCCCATTTGACTTAGTCTGTGTGTGTTTTGCAAGGTTGTCACTTCTCCTACCCCATTCCCCCCACCCCCTCTCTTTCTGTCTCCACCCCAACCCGGTCAGGGGCAGATGGCGCCTGCAAGGTCCGGTTCTGCTCAAAGTTTCTGCCTCTTAAGGAGGTTTTTCCTTGCCACAGTCGCCTAATTAGCACTCATGGTGGGATCTGTTGGGTTTCTCTCTGTAAATTTTATAAGATAAAAGTACGGTCTAGACCTGCTCTATATGTACAGTGACTCGAGATAACTTCTGTTGTGAATTGGCGCTATATAAATAAAATTGACTTGACTTGACTTGACTTGTTGATCAGTTGTTTCCCTCCTCAGCAAGCTATATGTGACTATGGTGGTGCGTTCAATGTCTGCTCTTGTTGTTGTTTTCCTCAGCTCCAGAGGAGGGAGACAGGTGTCTCCGAGCAGAGATGTCCTGCGGCCATGCCGTCACCCCCGAGTCTCTCACTGGGTGGTGCCGCAGCCTGCTGGATCAGGTACTTTCCACCATCTCATTAACACAACACAGAGGAGTGTTTCTGCTCCATGTCAGAAGAATTAACCTCCAAATTGTCCCCTGAAAACTTGGTTCCCAATTATTTCTTTCACTGCATGGTGCCCTTCTTGTTCAAAGTCCATTCTGATAACTTATTAAACTTAGTGAACTAGAAATATTCCCTACAGATCAGCTTTGGCAAACTTACTGACTAAACAATCACGTTTCTCCACTTCTCCACTGTTTGGTAACAAGTTCACAAAATAAACTGAGGAGATGTTGTGTTCACAACATGTTTCTACTGCCCTCAAGTGGCCAGAAATGTTAACATTCAGGGAGTACTCATCTGCCTTTTGTAAGGCAATCCAGTTTGGTTCATCAAGTCTTTGACTGGCGATATAACACAATCTGGCCTTTTAATTTCAGGGCCAATACAAGTTTAAGTGTCCCGCTTTAGAGAAGGGCACCTTCCAGAAGTGTGATGCAGTGTGGTCTTACCAAGAGGTGCGCAGGCTGGCAGTACTGACCTCTGAAGAGATGCAGCACTTTGAGGAGAACATCGCCCGTCTGGCTGCCATTGAATACTGTGAATTCAAAACAGTGAGTGTAAAAAGATACAGTCTGATATATTTATGAGAGAGAGAGATTATCAGTCTTCTCATGTAACTCTCAGAGTAAAAGATGTTGAATTATTCCTCTCCAACAGTGTCCTGGGTGCAAAACCTATGTGGAGAGAGAGGACCTGACAAACCTCAATGTGCAGTGCACAATCTGCCAAGCAGACAAGAAGAAGGTGTACCAGTTCTGCTGGCAGTGTCTGAAGCCGTGGAAAGGTAAAGCTCCACGCGCCGACCGCTGCGACAACAACGGCTGCGTCAACCACGACCTCGAGCTTCTCAAGAACTGTAAGGACACCTCTCTCCCTCAGGTGCAGGGGGTTGACAAGTGTCCCTCCATCCGGGCCTGTCCCACCTGCGGTCAGCGGGTGGAGCACGACAAAACAGGCTGCAAGAACATCATCTGCCCTCGCTGTCAGATTGAGTTCTGCTTTGTGTGTCTGAAGCTCACTCCTGAGTGTCTGAAGACAAGCTCTTACTTCATCCCCTGCAGCACTGGAGTGGCTCCCAGACAAACCTCCATACCTGTGTGGCACAGAAACTAAAAGAGTATGCACACATTCACTACTCATGATGTGTACTTACAGCCTCCTTCTGTCACAGTTTTCCTGTTGAGTTTCACAGTGAGATTCTCATTGTAACTGAAGCCAACTGTTGACTTATAGACCTGTTTGTTCATGTATATTAACAGCATTAAAATATCTGCTGTATTTTCTCATATTGTATAATACACTGTTTTTGTCATTTTAAACAGTTTCTTCCTTAGAATTAATCTCTGCTCAGTGATTGTTAACTGAATCCATTAATAAAGTTCCTCTTTACATGAATACAGAAAGTCTATTTGATGTCTGACCTAGACATGTTAATGAATGTGAGTAAATTCTCTGTACGTTGGACAAGATAAATTACAGTAAATAAATAACATTTATCCACATATAATATATATTTTACACACAGTATAGACATGTAGTAAAGATGGAAACATTTCAAAAGATTTTAGGATTAAAACACTTGCCCCTTTGACCCATCAGGCTCCAGTCCAATCACCAGCTGCCTACACCTCAACATATTGGTGTTTAAACTTGTTTTTGGCTGGTTTAGAAATAAAATATTGATATGTGCTTTTTAATGTGCAGCTGATCTGTCAGTGTTTTACTGTTAATTGTTCATCATTCTACAAGAAATACAATGCTATTCTGATGTTTATTCAGCATAAAAAAATACTTTAAAGATGTAGATAAAAAGAATAGTTCTCCATGACATGATGTAGATAATAAAGGCTGTGCGCTTTAACTTATGAGTCTTCATATTAAATTTCCTGTCCACACTACATGTCTTTATTACTTTCAAATCTACTTAGGCAGATTTAGTTTTGAAGTTCCTGAGTGCTCAAAGACGAGCTCCTACTTCATCCTCTGCAGTGATGGTGTGCCTCTTAGACAAGTCTCCATACCTTTACAGAAACAAGGACAGACCACAGACCACATTTTCATACTGCTCATGATGCATGATCTCGGTCTTCCTCCAGATGTTTCCTGTCCAAATACTCAGGAAATATTAAGTGGCTGAAATGTGTATTCATTGCAGATAACTTTGTAACTGAGAACGACTTTAGGTTTGGCTTTGTCAGTTAGTGAATCCAGAGGCAGAAGAAGCAGAGGAGCTGGGGTTCTTGTACTGCAGGTGATTGTTAATGGAAAGCAGGTGAGCCAGGAGCAGTGCCACGCCTACACACATACACACACACACTGACAGACAAAAGGGAGGAGACCCAAGAAGACAGACAAGAGAGACAGGGCTGTCACAGTGGAAGTCATGAGGTTGATAACAGCATCACTTAATGAAGTCTTCCTGACATAACTGCAGGACAGAAATTTAGAAACACCCTTCAATCTGATGTAGTCCACTACAACACCACCTTTATCTATGACTTCAGTGGAACAAAAAACACAACAAGCAAAACATCAACAGTATAACGGTTTATTAGGCACATTGGTGCACCTACTTATTCATACAAATATCTAATCAGCCAATCATGTGGCAGCAGTACATGTAGATACGTGTCAGGAGCTTCAGTCAATGTTCACATCAAACATCAGACAGTGATCTCTGGCTCAGAGTGGGTGGAGCTGACAGAGAGGTTGCAGTAACTCACTTTTTATAACTGTGAGGACTAAATGAACACACTATAATATACAATACACTGCTGTGACAAGAGACATAACTACACGATCAAAGAGGACAGGTTCTCTGTCATCATTTAAAGGCCTCCTATGATTAGATCACAGACTTCATATTGACTTTTTGCACAGTATGTTTTCCCTTCTTTTGTCTTACTGCATTACTCCAAGTTACTGTTTTCATCTATTTTAAAACTGTAAACTCTAACTTATTGAGTGGGCACATACATGTAGCATGTTGAAGCCTAAAAGGCCTGATCCTGCTCTTACTTTGCCCTTGGACAGACACTGCCTACAAGCGCTTAGATTACTAATTTCTATGCCATACACAATATAAGTATGGACACATTGCACATACTGTTGTAACAGCTGGGTGTTTTTAGTTTGAAACATCTTCACAATGAACAGGATATGAATCCTGCGGTAGATGTCGAACTGAGTCAAGCGTTTGCCAAGATATGACTTTAAAGCAGCAACAGCAGCAGGAGGTGGAGGTGGAGGTGGAAGTAATAGCGGCCTCGACCTCTTAAATCCAGCTTCTGTCTATCATGTACCCAAACCCCAGACCAGCTGGAGAACAGACTTGTGCTGCGTTCCATATTCAGACGATGGGCTGCAGTCATTTATGCCCAGCTTCTGGCCTTTGAAATACAGCTGAACATTGTCCTCATTTCAGCCCTACACACATGCAGAGAGGAAGGGGAGATGAGAGTTAAAATGGGGAACATTTCATCTCTGCCGTGCCAATTCAACATTTAATGATAAGTTGATGTACGGCGCGTGGACGACAACAAGTTCTCCACCACTCCTCTGTTTTAGTATATTTCTTACCTAGGATGTTTGAAAACTCCTTTACACACTCTTCTTCAAACTCTCCTTCACTCTCATATTCTTTCCTGCTCTTTGGTGTTGGACAGGAGGATATTCTTCATTCCACCTGGACACCAATTACACCTCGCGATCCTTTATCATTTCTTGATATTATGTGAGGCTCCTTTCAGGGTTAAGCTAGCCATGGGGTTATGAGGTGAAGGCATTGTGTCTTCGCTTTATAAGGAGATCCAGCAATAGAGGTGGATGTAAATATGGTTACCAGTGCATGGCCCGGTGTTGCTGGCCACTCGATCACCCACAATTCAAGCAGCAGTTGTTGGAATAAGACCAGTGATCAGCAGTGTACCACTTTCTGTTTGTCTTGTAACAAGCTGATATGAAACAATTGATCAATCCTGCTGAATTGTCTGGGTTTTACCTGCAAATTCAAAATAATGCAACAACAAAAACACAAAACACTACGTATAAAACAAATGAAAGCCGCTCAGGTTGTCAGCAGAGCATTACTGATTAAAGTAAATAAAATAACAATAATGTGATGTAATGTGTGTGTGTGTGTGTGTGTGTGTGTGTGCGTGTGTGTGTGTGTGTTTTGGGGGGGGGCCCAAACCCATTATCTTGCATTCATGTGATTTCTTGTAAATGCAAAAGAGAAATTGAAAGTAAAATTGATAAACCCTTACATGAATATACAAACTAGTAACATTTATCCACATGCAGTTCAGACATGCAGTGAAGCTGGAAGTTGGTCAATTTTGCCAATATAGGTAAAGAAGTGTAAGAATGTGATGAGCTGTGAGAACATTCACACAGAATAAAATCTAATATATAATCAATTTTAATTTAACAGCCCAGAAGTATCTGTGGCACATCTATTCTAAAATACCACTTTACAATGATGACGCTGATGACTTGTTGCAAGCAAGGAAAAGAAGTGTAATGGTTGGCAAAGAGAACAAGCAATTTTAGAGTTTTAAACCAGCTTTTCCTTTTACCTAGTGCACATATTATGCATATTAAAATCTTTCAGCAACAAAATAATCATCCACATTTGTGTTCTTGTACAGTCAGATGGTTGTTTATTACACAGCTTCCCAGTCAGTGCATAGACCAATCATCAGGCAGAAGCCAGTATGCTCTATATATAGAAATAAGGGAAACTCTTCTATACTCAGGATTAGGTGAAGGGTTTCTTGTGACATTAATAGTGGTGGAGTGGTGCGGCACTGATAAAGCTGGTGGGGAGGAGCAGGCTCTGGCAGCAGGAGATGATGGGGATGACAGACTCTCTTTTCAGGCTCTCTATCCTCCATGAACTCTCCTCACCACTTGGATGACAGACTCATGCTGGATTCCATATTCAGACAGCGGGCTGCGGTCATTGTCCAGCTTCTGGCCTTTGAAATACAGCTGCACATTATCATCAATCGGCCCTACGCACGCAGTAGAGACACAGAGAGACACAGAGTGAGACACAGAGGGGACACAGAGTGAGACACAGAGGGGACACGGGGGATAGAGAAGAGAATCAAAATATGTGCCAGTCTTACATTAAAGGTGAACATTCACATCTCTTAAAATGACAGTTAAAATTTAATTGGGTATGCAACCATGACAGGGAAACAAATTCTCTGCTACTGAGCAACATTAAAGTCTGTTATTATTGTTGGAAACCTACACATAGGCTGGAGTGCAGCTAAACAGGATAGTAGGCTGTGGTGAAAATTGCTGGTGGCAGTGAGTTAAGAAATACTTAAGTTTCAAGAAAAAAAATTCTTGTAACATGAAACAGAAAAAAATTACACAAAGTGAAAGAAGAAGAAATTCTATATTCTTTAGTTATATATTAGCTATATATAGCACTGTACATTTTCTTATCTGTTTTAAGTATATTTATTACCTTGGGTGTTGGAAAATGCTTTCATGACTTCCATCTTCAGCTGCTTTGTTGTCACGTTTTGCATCTGCTCCTTGGTGTTGGTCAGGGGGATCTTCCTCATCCCTATATCACCGTGCGCCATAACTAATCCCTGACACATCTCTGCGTGTGTGATGCTCCTTTCACACTGTCTTGAGTAATGAGAGTTGAAGGCATTTTTGCTTATAATCAAACATCAGAAAGGGGATGTCACTCACTGCAATATAATGATATCATATCAGTGTTGTTGTGGTCACTGGAAATTACCTGAAATTCAAGCAGCAGATGCTGGCACTTCTTAACAGCTCTTTCACTTTCTGCTTGTCTCATAACAAGCTGCTATAAAACAATTTATCAATCTCATTTTTAAAAAAGCATTTTGTTATAGAGCATTGTTTTGAAATTGCTGGGGTTTTACAGGTTCTACAGTGCTCCACAAATAAGAAAATAAACCCAGATTGTCAGCAGAGCAAAACAGTGGGCTAAGTAAAGTGAAACAACAAAAAATGCAGCTTCTGGGAATTCAGAGCCACCTCATTTCTTGTAAACTGCAAAGAAAGTGAAAGTAATAAACGATAAATAAGCAAAATATCTTGCTGCAGTCAGTGTAGGTGACTGTGTGAAATTGGTGCACACCAAAGCTCATTAGGGTCCAACAGCTCTAAGAATCAGGGCAGGAGGACCCTGTTCACTGGCTTTGTAGATTGAGGAACGATATGTTGAGCAGATTTCCAGTGAAAGGTCTCTGCATGTTTAAAATAATGACTGTGTCTGTGCAATCTGAGCTTGGATTACACTTTTATGTCTATAAAGTGCATCTTTTAGGTTAGTTGAGACTCAGCAGAAGAGGCAGTGCTTGCAAGAAAGTGTTTTTGTATGATTATTTCCTAGTCCTGCATCTTTAAAAACAGTGCATTGTGTTAGGTCATTTTTAAAGTCATATTATGGACACTCTGAAATGACAGGCTTGAAAAATATTGTGTGCCGATTATCCTACTTCTTTGATGTTATGTTGCTTTTGATTCAATTTCAGGTTGATTTGGACTCCTAACTTGAAGTTGTATGGTCTCCGTTTTAAGGTAATGTGGGTTTTGACAGCAGCACTGCATATTACATTATGGTTTTACATTTTCTTTTGTTCAAATTATGATTATAGATATGTATGGTTTTGTTTTAGACACACGAGAAGTTCTCACCTCATACAATACGTTGCAAAACTTCTACCGTGCCACCCACCTAAACATTGTTACAGATCAAGCACATACTCCCCCCAAGAAGTCCAAGGCGTTGACATGGCGTCCAAATTCCCCAGATAATAAATACAAAGCCGGCAGGCTACCCTGCGTTCACGTGACCTCGTTTAACTGCCGGGGCGGGGGAATCACTGAAGGTAACACGCAAAAAATAGAAAGTGCAGTCAGGGTGACACAGGAAGCCTCGGCGTTATTATTTCCCGAGTTCGCAGGAGAAATTAAAACATGGGCTCAAATTTAACATCTGATCAGTCGATAACAGCTCATCGGGAGATAACAGCTCATCGGGAGATAACAGCTCATCGGGAGATAACAGCTCATCGGGAGATAACAACTCATCGGGAGATAACAGCTCATCGGGAGATAACAGATCTTCGGGAGAAGTGTTACGACCCTCGCGACTCGACACTTACTTTTGTTGATAGGGGATGGGTTGGACTGTGATATGTGCAACTTTTATATATGCATTATACTGGCAGGCTGTGTTATTATAACCGCATTTTGTTGTGTTTCCTCAGTTTTATATAGAGGTTTCAGGTCTCATAAGAGTATGAGTGTCCTGTGGACACGCTGTATTGACGTCTCTGACCAGCTGGTGTCGCGGGTTGTTGGAACCAGGTGGGCGTTAAAACCGGACGTTTTCACGGCAGAGGTTTAGACATGTTACAGTAGAAAAAGCCTCTCCACGATCATCTCTCATATACACACCCTCTCAGATTATGGGTCTATTTAGGATGCAAAAATTTCCCATCTCTCCCTTTGCCTATCAATGACACCGCTGCCCTGCATTAGGATTGCTGCCTTGTGTCAGCCCCTCCATCACCCCAGCATCCACCTGTAGGCTCTGGTGGGTGGGTGTAGGATATTTGCTCATCACTCCCCAGTATCTCTATGTTAACATATTTGTGGGAAGTGAAGTCGAAGCTTAAGCTAAAGCTCATCTAAAGGTTCAGATCTGTGATGTTGACATTTTTGGCTGGCAGCAGCACCGGCGAGTGGCTGTTCTTGCAAAGTCTAAAGAATTTGCATCGTGTTTAGTGGGTTGTTTTGTTAATTAATTTACTTTTCTATATTTCAATAAAGGGTGAGAGCAGAGTTGTGTGTGGCGTGTACGGTTGCAGTGCCGAGTGGTCTTACATGGAGGTTCGTAAAATGGCTCTTCAATAAAGAAACTGCATACTGAAACAACCATAGCCTGACACCAGGAATAAGATTGTACAAAATAGTAGTATCTCTTCGAAACTGTGATATTAACGAGCTGCAGCCTATTTGGAAATGGCATTTGATACTTAAAGATTTCTCTGTATGCTCATAAAATGTTGAAATTAAAAATTCCCTCTCTGTTTTCCTTCATCTGTCTTTACCCATCATATCACAGTGTCTGGATGCAAATCTGGTATGGTCGAGAGAGCAGATGATCTGAGAGTCCGCTGCTCAGTGTGCACAGCTAACAGAAGACGGCCTTATGAATTCTGCTGGCAGTGTTTGAGGGAATGGAAGGGTCGGGCTCCACAGTCAGACCGCTGTGACAATGATGGCTGCTGCGACCAGTCACTGATGTTACTTCACACCTGTCCAGATATCAGCTTTAAGTCTCTGGCAATCACATGTTGTCCCTCTGTCCGTGCCTGTCCCACCTGTGGCTCACTGTTGGAGCATAGCAAAAGAAAATGCAAACATATCATCTGTCCCCAGTGTAGAGTGGAGTTCTGTTTTGTGTGCCTGAAGCTGACAAAACAGTGTTTGAAAACAAGCACGCATTTCATACAATGCTCCAGTGGTGTTGCCCCTAGACAGACCTCTATACCTGTGTGGAGGAGAAAATAATGTAAACCACACTATGTGAGTGCTTCAGTTTGTTTTGATGTGTTTTTTCTGCAGTAATACAAGTGAAGCATTGCTGTATTTTTCATGTCTCTTCATCTGGTGAGTATAATGTTTTTGTTTGTGAGAAATTGGCAGAAAAATGTCATGATCATCATAACTGATGTTTGCCTGAAATATAAGACAGAGAATGAATCTGAAGCATTTATCAATTCATAAATTTGAAATTAGGTGGAAAATACATCTATATGTCCTTCCATACCAATCACATGTTGTTCTTCATTTAATTGTGTAGTGCTTCTTTAAGACAAACACATTGCTATTTATCCCCTGTTGTCTTTATGGCACACAGCAGGTAATGTTTTCCTAATAAAACTTTGTTGTTTGTTCTCACCAGCTGTCTGTTATTCACATGACTTCTTGTAACTGCTGGGAAACTGAAAGTAACAAAAGCAAATCTTGGTGCAGTCAGTGAAGGTGACACAGCAGCCAGTGGTGGAAATAATCCAGGGAAAGTGTATGTTCAGCCTCGAATGAGCAGTTTCAGCATCATGTTTTAAGACCGGTTCCTTGTGTTTCTTTGCAATTTAAACCAAGTATACAAAAGTTAGCATTTTTCTACAGCTTCTGTATTTATTCATGTAGAAACAAGTTTCATGACACTTTATTTGTTTATTGCAACGCAAGTTTGTTCAAATGTAAATAGTTATGGATTATATTTTAGCACAGAAATGTTATATCTGCCATTTAAAGTATTTTATATCAACAGGGACAATGATGACAATAGTTGGATATCCCCATTTTTTATTAGTATTGCTCCAGATGTCACATGGTCACAGAGTGCCCCCTGCTGGACTGTAGCATGAACTGCACTGTGATGTTGCTGAGTAATACAAGTTCCTATCCATAATACAAAAAACTGTACTGTTTGTTTTAATTATAGACTATATTGAACCTACAGATCCTATAAACATGAATTTGTGTTAAATAGATAAAAACTTATAGTTAATGTTAACTGTATGATCTGGACTCAAGTGTCAAGTAGCTGTTGTCATGGACATGTGTGGGTCACATCATGTGTAATCCAAAGTGGTTTTACCTCCGTTGTTGTAACAGTCTCTCATCAGCTTCTCTGTTATTTTCTCCTTCAGTTTTATTCTCATTAAGTAAACAATCTACTTCTTATCTCTTTGCAAGTTACAAAATGCCCTTGAAGATTAACTTCACAACCATTTCATGGAAAAAAAGAAACTTGGGATATTCTACTATTAGACTCACAACAGGAAAACAGAGTTTCAAAGATTATACTCAGCTCCTTTCTCAGCTAAACATGAATCTCTGACTGTCCTCAGCACTGTTCGTCAGGCTTTATTCACCTGCGGTGTCGGGAAGCCTCTGTGAGATTTTCTCCTTCAGTTGCAGCACTGTCATGCTCTGCATCTGCTCCTCAGTGTTGCACAGGTCGATGATCATCTTCTTGCCTCTCAGTCCATGAACTATGACTTGGTAGATTTTCCCCATTTCGTGATGTTTCTGTGTGCGGGCTGTTTCGCTTCTCTCGCCTCTGTCGCTGAGTGTTAGTGGCACAGCTTCCCAGTCAGTGCATAGACCATCATCAGACAGTAACATGTGCACAGTCTCTCTCTCTTGGGTGGATATAAAAATGAGGCAACATTACACAGAGAGTTCTCAGAATGTAATGTTGAGCTTCCTCCCGTGTTGATTAATGCTTCTGTTCCCAGTGTCTCTTGTGTTCCTATACCTTGGTTCCTGATACTTGTGTTTTTTCACTTAACGTGTTGCTGTACTCTGGATTCCTTGATGCTCCTTGCTGGATTAGTTCCCTGTTTTGTACTGCCTTGTTTGGGTCTTAAACTTTGACCTTTGTTGGCATCTCCATGCAGTGAGCCTTTGTATTATATTTGTTTGAATAAAACACTTCACTGCATCCACCGGTTCTAGTATCTGCGTTTGGAGCCTTTCACTTGTGTTTCTGGTTCCATCTTGGCAGCTTTCTTGTGATATTAAAATGTGTCTCAGTAGGAGACAGATACAACTAGAGTAGGATTTAAAGAGGAGGGAGCCTTTCCATACTTCGATTTTTGCCCTCCTTGTCCCCCATGCCACCATCTTCCTGTCCCTGACCCGTACTTCCCCCTCCCATCCTCAAGATTATGTCAATGACGGATAGGGGCTGAATTCCATAATCACACAGCAGAGTGGAGTCTTTAAGGAGCTGCCTGCCCGCGAAGATCAACCGGAAAAATCCTCCTATATTTCAAAACAAATCAGCAATAGCATTTAATTCTTAAAACGCTCATTTAAATGATCTCTCTTGGACTAACCATACTTAACGCAACCAACTGATTGAAAAACTCACTGCCCCTGACCTTGAAGTGACAAGCGTCTTTGTCAGTTATGAACATGCATGTATAATGCAAAATGGTTTTACCTCTGGTATAGAAAGTCTCTTAATATATACGCCGGTGACTATCACCGACTTATGCACTGACTGCAAGTTCAGTTATGGCTCCTCAACTTCTTTCGGTGTCTTTACCTGTTCCTTCGGGAAGCCTCCGCAGTATCTTCCTTTTCAGCTGCAGCACTGTCAGGCTCTTAAACTCCACCTCAGTGTCACACGGGACGATATCCATCGTCTCCCCTCTTAACCCGTGAACAAAGAGTTTGAAAACCATTTCTGTGTTGTTTTTCTGAGTTTGTGTCGCGATCTTCACTTCACAGATTCCAGGACGGTTCGCCAAACACGGAAGCAGATACGAACTGAGCAGATCAGAACTGCAATAATCTACTTTCATTTTCGTCCTTGAAATTAAATACTAGCCTTTCAGTCAAGAGAAAACACACCGTTTCAAACCTGCACGTGCTACTGCACAACTTTCTATCCGTTTTATTCGTGGTTAAATCTCTTTGCTTTGAATTGTGTTTATGCTGTTTTAGTTTTTCTATGTAATTTTTTATCCTTATCTTTATTTTATGTTCAAATACCCAGGAAGTATCAAAGACGGATAAAATATCTATTCACTGCAGATAACGTTGTAAATGATGATTCTTTTAGGTTTGGCTTTGGTAATTAGTGGACACAGAGGCAGAAAAGCTGCAGGTGATAAGTAATGGAAAGCAGGTGGTGGTGGTGGTGGGGTCCCTTCTTTTGTCTTACTGCATTACACCAAGTTTTCATCTATTTTAAAACTGCACTATTCATAAAGAAAACCCTCTAACTTATTGAGTGGGTACATACATGAGCTTCAGTCTACCACATGTAGCACGTTGAAGCTTTAAAGGCTGATTCCTGGTCTCTCATTTCCATCTGACAGACACTACCTACAAACATGGATGTGTTTCTATACATACACAATATAAGTATGTGGACACATTGCACACATGCACAACCCGTAACAGCTGGGTGTTTTAGATTTAAAACATCTTACGAATGAACAGGATGTGAATCCTGCAGTAACGATGTGCGAACTGAGTCAAGAGCGTTTGTGAGATATGACACAAAGCAGCAGCAGCAGCAGGAGGTGGAGGTGGAGGTGGAGGTAATGACGGCCTCCGTTGCTCTTCGTCCAGCTGTCTATCATGTGCCAAGCCCCCAGACCAGCTGGAGAACAGACTTGTGCTGGATTCCATATTCAGACAGTGGGCTGCAGTCATTGTCCAGCTTCTGGCCTTTGAAATACAGCTGAACATTGTCCTCATTCAGCCCTACACACACATGCAGAGAGAGGGAGATAGAGAGTTAAAATATGTGAGGAACATTCATCTCTCTTAAAATGCCAGTTAACATTTAATGATAAGTTGATCGTGCAACCATGACTGGACAACAAGTTCTCCACCACTCTCTGTTTTAGAAGTATATTTCTTGCCTAGGATGTTTGAAAACTCCTTCTTCACACTCTTCTTCAGCTCCTTCACTGCTCATGTTCTGCACCTGCTCTTTGGTGTTGGACAGGAGGATGTTCTTCATTCCACCTGGACACCAGTGCACCATAACTGATCCTTTGCTCATTTCTTCGTGTGTGAGGCTCCTTTCAGGTTCGCTGTCTTGAAGGTTATGAGAGTGAAGAAGGCATTGTGTCTTGCTTATAAAGGAGATCCAACAATAGAGGGTGGATGTAAATATAGTTGCACCAGTGCATCCCATCGGTGTTGCTGTGGCCACTGGAAATCACCCACAATTCAAGCAGCAGTTGTTGGAATAAGACCAGTGATCAGCAGTGCTTCCACTTTCTGTTTGTCTTGTAACAAGCTGATATGAAACAATTGATTAATCCTGCTAGATTGTCTAGGTTTACCAAATTCAAATAATGCAACAACAAAAACACAAAACACTACAGTACTCAAACAAATAAGAAGGCTAAATAAAATAACAATAATAAAATTATTAATAAATATAATGGGTGTGTGTGTGTGTGTGAGTGTGCGCACGCACGTGTGGTTTTTTTTTGGGAGGGGGCAAACCCATCAACTTCATGTGATTTCTTGTAAATGCAAAAGAAAAACTGAAAGTAAAATCGATAAATAAATAAGACATCTTGTTGTATCCTTACATGAATAAAGAAAGTCTATCTGATGTCTGACTTAACACATTTGTGTATAAAACATTTATTCACATATAACAGATATTTTACATACAGTTCAGAAGTGTAGGAATGTAATGAGCTGTGAGACCATTCACACAGAATAAAACCTAGTCAATTTTAATTTAACAGCCCAGAAGTATCTGTGGCACATCTATTCTAAAATAACACTTTATAATGATGACGCTGATGACTTGTTGCAAGCAAGGAAAAGAGGTTTAATGGTCAATAAGGACTGAAAAAAAGAACAAAATCACACATTTTTCTTATCATTTTAGGATTAAACAGTTGATCCTTTGACCCATCAGGCTCCAGTGTGAACAGGCAGAATGAGAGAACAGCACAAACATTCACATAGTCGCTATGTCGCTATGTACTCAAATACAAGTTATGGCTCTGGGTTTTAACAGAATATATAATGACACATTTTAAATATTTCTTTAAGTCTCACTAAGACTGATGATATTTCATGAGAGCAGTTTAACACTAAGACCTGGAAAGTCCCGTGTGTGCATGCAAAGCACGTAAGTATTAACCGGTAGAAGAACTGGTACAGATCATGTCATGTGTTCAAAATGAATATACTGAAATGTCAAACAAGCAAAGTTGGGGTACATTTTAGAGTTTTAAACCAGCTTTTCCTGAGTGTTGTTATAAACGGTTACACAAAATGGTTGTTATCATTTCATCAAACAGGTTAATGTGATGTTGGTGTTTGTTTTTAGCTTGCTTATAACAAATTTGAATGATGAGTGAAGAACAAATTAAATTCTGAATAATTAACAGCGCACAGCTGTGTAACATATGCTGATTTATAGAGCGAAGAGGGGACTGTGGGTAAAGCACTCAAAGACCTTAGTTTGGGCTCTGATTGTTCAGCAGGACAGAGGAGATGATAGAGGGTAATTACAGTCTTCGATGCTCTTTGCCAAGCCGTCTAGCCTCCCTGAACCCTCAACACCAAGTGGACCACAGAATTGGGCTTGATTCCGTATTTAGACAGGCTGTAGTCACTGGCCAGCTTCAGGCCGTTGAAGGACAGCTGCACATCATCCTCACCCAGCCCTACACACACACACAGTAGAAACGCAGAGAGAGGGAGATAGAGAATTTAAATATGTGTCGGCCTTACATGAAAGATGAACATTCATATCTCTTAAAAAGGAAGGTGAATTCAGTTATACGCTGACCAAGCAACCATGACTAGGAAGTAAGTTCTCTGCTACTGATACTGAGCAACATTAAACCCTATTGTTATTGTTGGAAATTTATACATGGGCTTGAGTGCAGCTAAACAGGACAGTAGGCTGAGTTATGAAATAACTCAAGGCCACTTACTTTTCAAGAAAAAAAAATTATCGGAAGATGTGACAGGAAAAACTACTTGACAAATTCACAGTGCCCCTTCATGGGCTGATCATATGGAAGATTCAATATACTGTTGTTATATATTAGCTATATATTTTGAAACAATCAAAAATGAATGTTTTAAAAACATTTGGGAAAGTACATAGTTTCCACTACATGTTCAATCATGGCATTGTAGTTTCTTCTTTTATCTGTTTTAATCATATTTATTACCTTGGATTTTGGGAAGTGCTTCCATTACTTTCGCCTTCAGTTGCTGTGTTGTCACTTTTGACATCTGCTCCTCGGTGTTGGACAGGTGAATGTTCTTCACTCCATTTGAATAATGCAACAAAACCGATGCGGCCATTTCTTTGTGTGTGAGGCTCCTTTCAGGTTCACTCTCTCAAAGATTATGAGAGCAGAAGGCGGTGTCTCTTGGTGTTGAAGGTGGTTCAGCGTCAGAGAGGGGATGTCACTCACTGGAGTATGATAATATCAGCGTCTCATGTTGTGGTCACTGGAAATTACCTGAAATTCAAGCAGCAGCAGATTATGGCACGTTACCAGTGTTGAGCAACTCTCTCACATTCTGTTTGACTTACAATACAATAGCAAACTCCACAAACAAGGAAATAAACCCAGGATTTCAGCTGAGCATTACTGCTTATCAGTAGGTTAAATAAAATGAAATATGAAAACAATATAGACGGGGAATTCAGACCAGTCAGTCACTGTGAAGAAGAAACCAAAAGGAACTAAAAACTTGAATAAATAAAACATCTTGTTGCAGTCAGTGTTGGCAACTGATGAAATCAATTTAATGTCCAATATTTAACAGTCAGGACAACTGTCTACCCAATGTTCCACTGGATGAAATCCAAAAAAGATAAAATGCTTGATAATTAGACATAAGCAGGGTGAATCATTAAACTATATGGTGGATTTTTTGGACACTGTTTGAGGAACAGTTCAACTGAGGACAGATATTTATTGTCCTACAAGGGGAAATTATCTTTGGAGCAAGGCAGCTTCAAAACACATGACAATAAGAACATAAAAACATAACAATAAAAAGCAATAGAACGAAAGAAAGAAACGTGCTGGTACTATATGTGCTATTCAAACACTAGTCTAAGGAATGTCTAAAACAGGGAAAATGGAAACAAGACAATCAAGATAAGAAGAATAAAGGGCTAAGCTTTAAATCAAATCATATATATCAACTCTAAAACAAGTTCTGCTCAGGAAAGGGAATTAGATTTTCTTTTTTATAAAGGTAAAGAAACTCTTCACTTGTCTTTTCCATTGGAATTTTCAAAAAATAACTGATAACATACCACTCATGCATTAACGTGTACGCAACATTTTGTACACGACTACAAGTGATGTTTCTGTTTTTTTATTCCACAGAGAAAACGTCCACGTGACTTCTTGTAAATGCTGGGGGTAAAGAGAAAGTAAAACACACACACACACACATACACAGAAGTGCAGTGAAGGTGACACACGGAGCTGCAGTCGCAGGTGAAATAAAGACAGCGACGGAAGATGTATTCATATTTAACAGCTGGTCGGGAGAAGTGTTACGACCCTCGCGACTCGACACTTATATTTGTGGACAGGGAGGATGAGTTAGACTGTACGTATGTCCTTGGTCCGTCCATTTCAAAATTACAGGAAGAACTGTATGAATGTCGTCTAACATCGACACAGCCTACAGTGAGTGACTGTTTTGTTTTTCTCAGTTTTGTGCGAAGGTTTCAGGTCTCGCAGAGCGCTGATGTCCTGTGGACACGCTGTGACCCCGATGTCTCTGACCAACTGGTGTCGCAGGTTGTTGGAACAGGTAGGTTGTTGTTAATGAATGGTACGACCCTCATTTCAAAACCACTCATTTTCACAAAAGACATTGACATGTCACAATAGCCAGGGGGCTTTGCTCCAAAATTAAGATTCCTCCCTCTCATGTGATGTGACTCACTCTCCACAATCATTCATTCTATACACACCCTGGAGGCTTATTAAAGCTGCAGAAATGTCCCATCTCTCCCTTTGCCGTGCTGCCTGTTGTCTCAGCCCCACGTGAAGCCCATAGCGCTGGGTGCAAGATATTTGCTCATCACTCACCAATATCTCTATGTAATCATATGTGTCGGAGTGATGAGGTCAGATCCTAGATGCCAAACTCCAAACTGATTTACAAAGTCTTTAAAAAATTGCACAGTGTTTAGTTGCTCATTTCTAAAATGTGATAATTTTACTAATTTGCTTTTCTATATTTCAATAAAGGGTGAGAGCAGATTTGTGTGTGGCGT
>BRZM01004629.1:0-13597 GCA_033238685.1 Lates japonicus
TAGTGGGTCTATGTTTGGTGACGCTAGGTGTGGCGTAGGGTGGAGTGTATCGGTGACGCCAACCTTCCCTTCACAGCTTATTTTTGGGCTTTTGGCGAACATCAAGGGCAAAGTCTGTGTGATGCAATGCAACGGTTTTCCAGTCAGTAAATGGACGCTGTTTGTTTTTACTCTTACTAATGGAATGGAGCGAAGGGGAAAAGTGGGGTGAAAAAAGAGAAACTTATGACGACCAGGTGTTTTTTCCCTCTTCTCGGGAATGTTTCACCTTGTAAAAGCAAGCGAGTGGGAGGGGACTTGTGTACTGTTCTGAGGTGAATGGTTTGGGGATTTTTCAAGGGGTGTGTGCTGACCAAAAGAGTATGTATAAGTGAGAATGAATGTGTGTTGTGCGAGACTATTAGAGGTTGAGCTGAGATTTTTTTTGAGGAGCCGGAGGCAGAATTCTTCAGTGGAACTGTAGCATAGCCATGACTGGGAGAGGTGGGGGCTTTCTCGTATTTGTGCGAGCTTCCACCAACCAATTTTTTGCCTCATTGAGCTACGGAAAGCTATTCCTTTTTGTGGTAAGGGTGTGATCAACAACACACACACCCACACACACACACGCACACGCATGCAGAAACACACACCTGGGGGGGGCCATGAATGAATGGCAGGCCTAACTATCACACAGGGCTCCTATTGATGACATCATTGCTGGGCATCTGGTCACTCCACCCTTTCCATGTTCAGAGAGCCATTCAGTCGACTTCAGCTGCACCATGGCTCTTTCACAGACGTGACGCCTATTGCTTATTTTTTAGAGATTATTCAATTAAACCGACTCAAGTCATGAACAAAATACTTTTCTGTTGACTGTGATGGCAGAATCGACAATCAGCCAAGTTTATGACCCTCCATCAGTACAGTAAGGACATCTGTGAGTAGAGAGAGGTTAAATCAGTTCCATGCTTCATTCCTGTAATGCACGTTTAATCACTCTGCTATCTTGATATTGATGGGATTTGCCAAAAGAGAGCAAAAGAACCACATAAAACCCCATCTGCATCGTAAATTTTGCCATAATGACACCCTTCAAATAGCAGGTCCCATTAAATATAATGGACATTATTCAAATATGTCCTTATTGAGACACAGCCTATAGTTCTCATGCAAGGAAAAGCTGAGTTAGCCTGACTTTGCTTCTAATGGTTGGTAGATTACGCAGTCTGGGGACTTTTATTAGTCTTCATGAGCAAAACATGAATGAGAGGAGCGCAGCAGGACTGCCAGCTCCTGATAACTAGCTGGAATTTATGCAGTGATTGAAGTAATGAATCAGTGGATGTTACTGAAATGACAGACCTTTTGAAAAATCAGTCCCAACTGGCAAAAAGTGATGATCAACAAAGCCACAAAAAACTTGGACAAACGTCAGACACTGAGCTTTTGCTTAATTCCTTCTACCTCTCTCTCCTCTCGCTGTAGCCTTTCAAGATCTACTTGGAATCACAGTCTCTATCTGATCTCTAACTCAGCCAATGGCTTAGTCCCAGTAGGTCTTTCAGGAAAAGGCTAGGCCAGCTTTCCTCCGACTCGTCCAATCACAGGCACGGAACAGCTTGCTCTTCAAGGTCCACTACCATAGCACAGGGCCAGCTAGCACTCTGCCAATTAAACACTGAATGCTAAGCCTGTACTGGTCTTACTAAACCTCCGCTCTGTTGGAAGTTACCTGGTGAACGATAAGAAACAACTGTAGTTCATCCAGGTTGTTAGCTAATATCCAAAACATGATTTCCAATTATCCATGTTGATGAGAATTCATGCATTTTCCCGGCAAATGTTTGGCACATTTTAAATGTAAGGTCTATTCAATACTTATAATACATCTTGTAGCAATGAATAGCCGGGCTGTAGCAGCGAAATGTGAACTGATGTCATTTACTGCTGTGCTTTGGTGATTAACCCCAAGAGAGTGCTATCGTGTAACGATTACACGCAAACCGCTGCAGGTTTTAGGCGACAACACAATGCTCCTTTATGTATTACGCTTTTCCAGTGTTATGCCATGCACAGAGATTATTAATTGGCCATTGGAACTACAAGGCCAGGGAGGAGAGATTTTTTTTTTCGGGGAGACACTAGGATTAAAGCCTCTGAAGTGTTTCATGCCACTATCTACAGGTTCAATTCGATTTGGTTTGCGAGCATGTTTGAAAAGCATAAGGATAAAGGGCAGGGTGATTTTTTGGATGGTGAGTTTGGGAGGGAGAGGAGAGTGGAGGGAGGCAGAACGAGAGCGAAAGACGCCTCCCAATTCCCCTCTTCTCATCTCTTTTTGTGTTCCCTTCCCTCCTCTTCATCCTACCCCACCCCTCTCAGCGCTGCTGCTACCCCACCCCTTCCTGCTCACTCCCCTCCTTCCTCAGTGCAGCCAACCTCAGACACTTGCTTTTTGTATGAAGGGGGTTAACCCAATGAACAATCCTGTCTGTCTTTCCCAAAATAAGCCAGTGGGAGAGGGATCGGCGAGTAAGCCAGGGAGATTGGAGCAGCGAGGTGCACAGCCCCTGGTTATAAGTCTTGGGAGTGGGAGTGCTGCCTGCTTGGACCCACATATACACTGCCTTGCTGCCTGCCTGACTGCCTGACTGACTTGACTGACTGTCTCACTCCACTGTTACTCACTCTCTCTCCCTCTCTGTCCTGCTCCCTCGCTCCTTCCCTCCTACTTTCCACCCTGGAGAGCGAGAGCGCACAGATTGGGGAAGGTGCTCCTCAGACCTGCGTCTGGACAGCTTGAAGACAGCACAGAGAGGATTTTTCCCCCTCTTCTCACATCTTCTTCCTCACTTTCACCATCTCTGCCAAAAAGCACATGGATGAACTTTTTTGCTTTTTGTCGGAGGCTGAAAAATAAAAGTTAGACAGACAGTTTGCTCCACCTGCAGTTGAAAATATCACATTTTTAACTTTTGTTTTTCGTTGTTTTTTTTTTCTCTTCCCTGCACTTGTGAGCAGCACTGGACCAATTCAGGGTGCCAGCTCTTTGCCCAGGAGGACACCACTCCTCTTTTTTGGCCGCATGTTCACTGAATATCTGATGCCATTGCATCCCATGGGAGACACGCGTGGCTGAAGCAAGGAGGGAGGTAGAAGAGAGATCCACCTGAAGCTCACACCTACCGCTTCCCTTACCCCAGTGCATCCCCCTGCCCTTTTAACGCTCTGAGGAGAGAAAGGTAAGCCCTACCTGCCCTCACATTTCCACTGGATGTGTCAGCATCCTCGTGTCCTGTCATCTCTCGTTTTTTTCACTTTTATCACATGTGGCGGGAGTGAGAGCGGCCAAAAGAAACAGAAGGAGAGAACAGGAAAGGAAAGGAAGAAAAAATAAAAAATAAATAAAAAACAGACGGCGCAATATCTTAGTCATGGGACCTGCATAATTCTCCTCAGTCTTAAGCTAGTGCACAGAGTAACAACTTGCAGATTAAAAAGAACTGTTACAGTTTGTTCACCCAGCTCCAGCCGGGACACCATATGGACACTGATAATAATATTTAAGTCGTAGCCAAGCAACCTGTATTTATCTGCTTTGAGTGTCCTCAGTAAAGTGATGGTATTGATCACAGATTCTGCTTGTGTGTATGAATTTTCAGGTGTTTTCAGACATTGTTGATGCATCTGTACCCACATACATCTGGGACTTTTGCTGATGATGTTTAAGTGGGCGTGGTGTATATTTGGAGTGTGTATCGAGGTGGGGCGGTGTGGTAGTTGGATATGTACAGCGGGCTTGGCTCGATAGCAGATATTCTGATTATCCTCTTAAGAGGAGTGTCCTCCATGTGGATAGGTCTTTTGTTTGTATCTGTGAATGTAATTGCTACTCATGAGTGATCACAGTCGTGACTCACTGTCACATGTTGTGTTGGCAGTCCATGCCAACACAACATGTGTTGGATAGTTTCTAATAGACTTGGTAAACAATCTTATTATATTGGAATTGGAATGTACCAAGGTGAAGGAATACTGTGTCCTCTTGTTTTTCAACTTTCCTCTTCTCTTCTCTTGTCTTCTCTTCTCTTCTCTTCGTCCCCCTGTTGCTTCACTCTGTCCATCCACTGTGACGCCTCTGGCAAGCGACGCTGCATTCCATTGTAACGACATCCCTCCATCGCAAAACAGAAAGAGGAGCGATAGAGAGAGACTGCGAGTCCTCAGGTGTCCCGCAAAATAACAGAAACTTAGACGGATAATAAGAGATGAACAAAAATGAGAGGGGAGAAGAGCAACAGGAACACATTAGTGAAGTTAAGAAAACACGTCCAAAAATAAAGGGAAGAATCCAAAATGCATGCTTTGATGAAATGGTACATTTATCGATCACATGTGTTTGAGTGCACCAGCAGAAGGCTTTCTTTTGCAGGAGAGAGGTGGAGAGGAGACGGAGGGAGAGAGAGAGAGAGAGAGAGAGAGAGAGAGGTGTAGCTTGGGAGTAAGAGAAAGAGGGGGGTGGGGGGGTGAGTCTGGAAAAGACAGTGGGCTGGAGTTCTGAAACCCAAAAACATTTGGCAGCATCCCTCTATTTCACTGGCTTACGGCAAGAAAAATCGACTGGATATGTACCTGTGTGTGTGTGTGTGTGTGTGTGTGTGTGTGTGTGTGTGCGTGTGCATGCTCCTAGGTGACTGAATCTGTGTGAGTATCAAAGTGCGTTACACAATCTTCAGGGGGAGTGGGTGAATGGATACACACTAAAGTGTGAACTCTCCCCCCTGGCAGTGAGGTATAACAGGAGTTCCATGGTCTGCAGAGCTGCTGGTGCGCAGCAGCGTCTGCTTTACTGTTTAAAGTCGCTCATAAAGTTCAGGCCCTCTCATATAGATTTAGTGGTTTCAAGCCAGCTTCCCAGCCTCTCTTCATTTCTGTTGAAGTAACTGTAGGTGAGAAGATTTATGCTCCTCTAAGCCTCTGCCAGGATCACACTCCTTTTTCATGGCATGTGTTTCTGTGCCTGGCACAGGGGTGATGGCAACATTGTGTTGTAACCACAGCAACCCCATGCCACTGACTGGGACTCTGTGTTCTCCAGTGGGTGGCAACTGGTCAGCAATTGGTTTACTGGTGGTTACAAGCAGCTCAAGTGTGTGTTTGTGTATGTGGGGTACATTATTTAACCACAACTGACAGCCTCCAACCAGCTGCCCATTCCAGTCTTTTGATACTGACTGCCAAAGCGTGACCGACCATACACAAACAACAGTCACGCTGGATACACAGCGGCGCACACATGCAAACTTTATGCCCTGTGCAAAACAAACATGTCCATGGATTTAACACATACACACACATTTCAAACAGATGAGCACACTCACACTGTCTGTTGCCAAACCGCCCGCTCATATAGCGCTGAGCTTCTCACGCCCCACTGCAGTTACTTTATAGGCCAGAACGCATTGAAGTTGGGACTTTTAAGACTCCAAACTTAACATCAGCTCTTCCATTTCAGTGAAAATCTTTGAAGGTAGTTCCTATTCTGACATTGCTGCGAAAGAACAAGGTCTTCTCTGCCGATCTGTAAGCTTTTTGGTGAGCTTTCATCCTCATTAGATCAGCAAGAGAGACAGAAAGGAAAGATTGGATGGCTCCAATATAAGGCATTATGAATGTCTCCTTTTTCAGTCGGACACCTTACTGTACTTCTCATTTTTGCTTTAAAATCTCTCACTCTGTTTCATTTGGAACAAGAAGAGGCCAGTTGGGGGAGTATCCAGTAGTATTGGATGTTTGACATACGTGCTCTCTCCTTTTGGGCTAAATCCGATAAGCATGTTGAAAATCCAATTTGGGTACAAATGGAACACAATTTGTGGCATCTGACATCCCTGACTGCCCCCTTGTTTTCTCCAATGCCTCATCATTACACTGTGTTAAGAACAAGGCCATTGTAACAACAGTCTTTGAAAATATGGTCTACGATTAGGAAAAACAGTGGATGGTAAAATGGCTCTCTGCTTGCCCCTGTTTGTCACTGCCTCTTCTCTCAGTATAGACGACTCCTTTGGTATTGGCATGGGCAACATGAAGGTCCTTTTTATAGAAATTATAGATATAGAATATTTCCTACCTTTGAGCAAGACCCTCACCTGCCTCCCTGGCACACTCACTCTAGCCATATCCACTTATTGGAGTTTAATCCTCAAAACACTGTCCAACATTTCTACAATGGTAATTCAGCCTGATCCAATGATAGCTATTTTTGGCATAGTGCGAGAGAACAATAATAATCCTTCTGGAACAAAACTTTAAATAACAAAATTTGTCACTGTGTCAGCACGGATATCGATCCTTCTTTAGTGGAAGGCTCCTCATCCACCGAATTGGACACAGTAGCTGAGGGGGGTGAAGCATCAAATTTGAGAAATTGAGAATTGTGATACGTGGCTCCTCTGAGAAAATTTAGAAACCATTTATGGATTACATTAGAGCCAAGCTTTAACGCCCTTTTCTGTATCACCCTGTCTGTGGTCTGCAAAATAGTCTACACTTTGTGGCCACAAGGAGGCAGAATAGGCAATTTACTGTCAAACAGATAAAAACACATAGTATCCTTTAGTTACTTACATTTGTGAATGCTTAGTGAATCATTATTGTGACTTTATGTGTGTTATTACATGTCAAAAATCTAATTCTACACATAACACTGATAATATACAATCTAGTCTCTCATTCCTCTGTTACCAGTCATGATTCAATCACATTGTCTCTGACTTAAGAGCTCATATTCCTTTTTCGGTTAACAGGCTAGTCTCCTCCTTAAAGGCCTTAAATTACTGGTAAAACAAAACTTTCAATACATCTCACTTGCACTACATTGTACCTAAAGTTCCCCAGGTCATGTTTATATATGCCTTTGCATGTGTGGGTCAATCTTAATGCCATACTAGCAGAAATGAAGAAGGGCTGTTCTCAGACAGTAAAACCCATTTCTAAGCCAAACACCTTCGATTACATGCCTTTTGTTTTCATATGTACTGGAAGAGTGAAAACAGGGCACTCCTTTAAGGATCTCTCCAACAAAGAGTGTATATGTTTGTTTTCTTCAAGTGCTCTTTTCTGCTGGAAGGCCGTGCCCGTAATTACACATGCAGCCTGCACTCTGTTTGCTAACTAGTGCTGCTGATATTCTGAATGAGGAATGGCCGTGAAGGGCGGTGGAAACAGAATACAGGCCCTGGTCTTAATCATTGCCTGGACCATAACGTTCAAGATTAATAGGCCGGATTTGTTTTTCAGCTAAAAAGGGGGAGAAAGGAAGACAGTAAAAGACTGAAACATATTTTTTGTGTGCAGTACTGAGATTTGTCTTCCCTTTACTACCTTTTCGACATGTTTATGATCTCTAGCTTTGTTTTGCAGCAGGTAGCCTCTTGGCTGGTTGCCAGCTGTTGTGGAAGTCAGTTAGCTGTGGCAGATGGTGAATCTGCACAAACTTATATGGCCCTCAGGTGGATGGAGCATGTTGTGAATCAGGGACTGCTTCAGGACATTAACTTTGGCTCTCAGCTCTGTGAGCTCTGAAGAAATGAAACGGATAGAAGGAGTGGAGAAGGTTCTGTTCGTTCTGCTTTATTTGTGGTGGCAACTCTGTTTCTCTCTCAAATCATTCTAGTTCATTTGTCTGTCTCCCTTTTGTGTTTATCTATCTCCCGGATTTTTTAGTCTCATAACTGTGTCTGGATAGGGTTTTCCATAGCAGCAGAGGGACGGGGAAGGAGAGACAGGAGACCGAGAGCAGTGGGAGGCTTGAACCCTATTTATTTCTCA
The DNA here is from genome assembly GCA_033238685.1 of Lates japonicus. NCBI lineage: Eukaryota > Metazoa > Chordata > Actinopteri > Centropomidae > Lates > Lates japonicus. The sequence continues at coordinate 7,819 of BRZM01004629.1, forward strand.
CCTCCCATTGACTCTGTCAGCAGTGGGTCATCTTAGAAGAGCCTGCAGGCTCAGAGGGGCATGACAACATGCCCTCTTAGTATATCAGGGGGAACTTATCACAGGCACGCTTACGAGACAGTAGCAGGGGTAAGTGAGGACTTTCATCACCGCTTTGCCACTTTTCCCCCTTTTAACATTCCCCCTTCCGTCTTGAGTTCATTCCAGTTGCCCCTACTTGTTCCCTTCTTTCCGTCCTCTTCGTCATTTTTGGTGTAGACTACAGATCCTCTCGAATCAGACCTTCGCTCTTTAAGGGGCTCAAACTAAAACCCCTGTGGTAAAGCAACCTTGTTCTCCCAACTTTAGTCAGTGAGGCCTGAACAAGGCACAGTAACTGAGCCACCGACAACACACGTATTAGGCAATGCTTCCTGGAGTCAAATCTATATTTTTCCAGTGGTGTGTGTGGAGTTTTTTGGGACGGCGGCTCGTGTTTTCAAACAGAATCCAACAGGAACAAACAGGACTGAGAGCCCGAGCGCTCATCCAGCAACAGTGCTGTTCTTAGTTAATGGGATGTGACATCTTGCGCTCTTCCGCTGAGGCTGAGTTTTCCCTGGTTCAGCTCTGGATGCAAGGAAGCACGAGTTTCCCCATGACTGCTGGAGGAGGATGCGTGTGACCTGCCCACTTACCACTCTCACTTATGGGAAAAAAAGGGATCCATAAGACTGAGCGAAGCCAAGTGAAGATTGTTTGATGCGCAAGCGTTTGTATGTTCAAGTAGCTAGTACAAATGAGCATGTGTGTACAGTGCATGTGGGTAGGTTTATTTGCCTTTGGGTTTTGACTCTGCTGCCTCTCATTCATTGCCCCTCAGTTCACCGTCTGGCAAGAATTTTGTTTGGGGCTTCCAAAAGCAGGTCGTTGGGCCAACTCTTAACAGGGGTCAACTCCCCAGTATAAAACTCGCATTATCCCTCTTTTCATCTTGTTACAGACGTGCTTCCCAAGCCAACTGTTTATTTTTATTATTTCACTTCAGATGCAGGATGGATATATCTCTCTCTGATGGGTCAATACTGAGTAAGGGGTTGGAAACAGCTCTTCTGAGACCGTTTGAAAATCTCCAGACTTTGTTTTTGTTCAGTCTGAGCTTGATTTAGACGTTTGCGTAGGTGTTCGTAAAAAGAGAAAAGAGACCGGGGTTATTGTGGTGTTATGGTCCCCTCGGAGCGGGATAATAAAAAGCATTTCATTTCACAGAGCCAGATTTTCTGGAGTAGGAAATGGATGCTTACTAAGTGACACATGTATTGTGTGCTCACACACACTGGAGTTTTTTCCTAATCTGCAGTAGCAGACAGGAGCCTCATATCTACTATGCATCTACAAGTTTTCTTCCACCAATTACCTCATAGTTAAGCTTGTAACAGTCAGGAATAGTTCAACATTTTGACAAATACACTTACTTGCTTTTTTACCAAGAAGATCTGTACCAGGCTACCAGTACCTAAAAAGTAGACCCAGACTAGATGTTTTCACTCATTTCCCGTCTTTATGCTAAGCTAAGCCAACCAGCTGCCATTTGTAGCTTCATATTTAGCAGACAGACATGAGAATGGTATTTCCTCATCTAACTCTCGCCAAGAAAGCAAATAAGTGTACAAAAGCAAATAAGTGTACAAAATCTTGCATTGACCACAGAAATCTCTTTCTCTTCTTTCTCTTCTCTTCTCTCTCAATACTCAGAAAATCAAAGTTAGTTAATGTAACATAAAAAAGAACAGAATTTTAAATTATGGTATTATCTGTAGCACATTTAAAGCAACATTGAATTCTGTTTTTGGCCACTTGGGGGCAGCATAAAAACACTAGTAATATACTGCCTTATACACATTATATAGCAGTGATGGTGAGTATGTTAGCAAGAAGTTGCATGTTTACATATGTAGTAAACACAGAACAACATTAGCATCTATTTGTTTGTGTTTTTGGCCAGGAGAAGAATATTTGTCTAGTATTCACTCTCCTTTTAGTTCTGTTTTGGTCTTCACCAACTTCTGAGGGAAATATCTCATTCTTTAGCTGCTAACTGCACCACTATGTGGACATTTAGCATAGTACAGTATTGATCAGTGCTATACTGTGGTGCAGTTGCTAGAGTGTAATTCAATACACGCTTTAAAACAGTGGGAGGTTATGGCACAATCAACAGAAGAAAGTTGAGAGAGAGGCAGTTGTGACATTTCAGCATCTGTATTGAGCTTATCATGATGAAGTAAACGCAGCTCAGTGTGATATGAAACGTAAACATTTTAGACTGTCAGTGTGTCTGACGTCCTTTCACATCTTACTCACTCTGCTGTCTTTCACTTTCTTGGTGGCTGAATTATACACCACATGGCCACAGACATCTGTGAGCCCTCCTCTTCAAGCCTTAAACAAACAGGGTTGCAGTTTCTGCCCAGATAAACACCTGAAATTGCCGGCTCATTGTATAAAAGAACATCCCTCTGATGGACCACCCAGGCTTTTTAGTTGTTTCTTTTGATTACCTTATACTGTATTTAGCATCTCAAGGCATAATTACCTAGTAGTTCATACAGTCTTTGTGTACTCTTATATTTACCATGGCTTCAATCCCTTGAAGACTGCAAATCAAGCTATTATTAGACAAAACACACAAAGTTTTCTGACCATTTCTGGTATCCCACTTGTGCAGGGTGCTGGATTCATTTGAACTTTATGTTTAAATGGCCTTGGCTTAGAACTCTTCTTTAGACTTTCAGGCTCATTTAGAGCAACATGTTTCATAATGCAACGCTCAGGCATTAAATAACCTTAACACAACCAGTCCTTCCCAAAACTTTGTCTAATCATTTCCTGCTGTCAACAAAGCAGTGAAATGACGACTTCAATATCATTCAACTCATTTAAATTAGCTCTATCGTCACTTTTCTAAGTGTGTTCTGTGTGTTGTGTGTGTGTATACGTAGTCCTTGCAGTTCTCTTGTTTCTGTTTATCTACAATATGTGTGTTTCTGAAGTTTAGGCCGGAGAGGCCATGAAGTCTAGCATTCTCAGCAAAAACAGTGAAAGAAGAATTATTTTGTTTCTTTCCTACAAGACAGGAGGTTATTGCTTGCCTCCAGTAACAATTTGGGAGGATACAGAGGAATGAGGTTTCATGAAGAACATTTGGGTTGTGCAGTGAAACTAGATATTATACAAGACTAAATTGGATGACAGCCTCCTGTTTGCCCCTCACGTTGCGGGTGCTCGGTTTTGTCTGTCAATGAACAGTAGGTAACAATAATGGCTGAAAGCAAATGCGGAAAGCTTTTTATGTCGACTGGCATTTAAGTTAGTGGTGCCTTGTTCATATATATTGATGACGTTAGCACCTTTCTGGTCCATTGTATTAAATGTTTTTGCCCCTTTTCTGCGTATGGAGCTAGTTAGAGGGGTTTGGGCTAACACAGAACACAGCTGTAGTTGCATAAAACACCATAAGTGAACTGTCTTTGTCAAAATCTGAAAGGTCAAGATTTACATGAGCTGAGCTTAAACCTGAATCTTCTAAAGATGTTGTTTTAGAATAAAAGTCCTCTACCTGGCGCCCAAGTCTGCGTTGTTGGACAGTGAGGCTTTTCAAAGTACAACCCACTTTGGATATTTCTTTGGCCAATAACATACTAATAGAAGACTTAGTCAGTACCTCTTTCCTTCTGGTTTGCAGATGGCTACACATTCTCTCTACCGACTTTCTTTTCTCTTTCCTCATAGTCATGGCAAAAAAAAACCAACAAAACCTGTTGCGTTGCCTCATTGCTAATTTGAACGAAGTGGTCTGTTTCTAACAGTGTTTGGTCTGCTCTGCAAGTCAGACCGACAATGGGCTGGAGCTGGAACCCTCCCAAAGCTAGGCAGAGCCACACAAACCCAAGTCTTCCCATGTGGTGAAAGTGTGATGAGGATATGGGAAACATCAGGGAGGTTGGGAAAAGGGATGCGATGGATCCATTTGGAAAGAAGGAAAGATCGGAAGTGGGACATGATGAAAATGGGGGATGTGAGAAAGTGGAATAATTGGTGATTTTGTGGGAGAAAGAAATGAGGTGAAAGTACAGGAAAAGTTTGAAGGTGGGCGAAAAGAAAATAAACTTGGTCTGAGGGCCTCAGTTTGTAGCAGCCATGGCGTCGGTTTGAATGATGGCCAGCAGAAACATGCAGGGGCGTCTGTTTGCTCCCAGACACCGGTCATTCCTCCATGATTACTCTCTTCTCCTGCTGATCGCCTGCGCCTCTCTTGCCTCAACACCAGTGCCGCAGGTCACTGCCATCCCGTTCATCGATCTTTCCCAAGTGGACCATCATGTTGACGCCACGGTGTTCCCATGTCTGTCACTGCCACATGTCGGAGGGCGTTCTGCGCTGGTACTCAGCAGGCTCCGTTGAGCTTGATTGTCGGTTCACGGGCGCGAACCAGGAAATGACCGCTTCTGGTTCAAGTGGCAACGGCAATTTTTGTTGGTTTGCTGACATTCTGAAGAAGAGAAAAGTCGAATTGAAGGCGATGTGGCCATCTGCAAACCCGTAGTGATGTTCGAGCCTGGTCGTGTGCGGTTGACGAAATCGAAGTGGTTGTGCTGCGTTCACTGTCGCTGCGAACTGCATGGTCGGTGGGATCTTTGTTCTGCAAACCGCCGGTGGCTGGGTTTCCAGCTCGACTCATCAAATCTTGACCTTTCAACGTTTTCGCTGGTGGTCACTCTATGATATTTGTAAAACACAACTGTGTTCTTCCCAGCTTCAGCCTCGCCACACTGGTAGCTGTATGCAATATGTTTGATCTGTGAAAACGTCATCTTATGAACGAGCTGCCGTGCCGGGTTTCGGCCTGAAACTCGCTGCGTGCTGCTGGTTGCGTTGAAACCGAGCAAGTGGCGGTGTCTTCGGGCTGTCGTCAGTGGTGTGTTGTTTATCTTGGTCTTCATGCGCTCGTGTTCTTCGTGACTCTGTTCTCTTAGCCATCCTCATGCTGGTGGCGCGCTTGAGCGTAGCTGGTATTCGCTGCTGGCGGCGTGAAATCTTTATGGGCCTTCGCGGCTGCCTGGCTCGACGTGCATGTACGGGGATAAACGAAACAGAGGGCTGCGGTTGGGCTGCGCCGCCACGCAGGGGTTGCTCGAAAAGTGACGTGACAGAAAATGCTAAAAACGGCTGGAGCGAAGCACCGTCGCTTTCATTCACCGTTCACTGCTGCGGTAAAGATATTGGACAACCGTGAACGGTGTCTTTGCTGTCTGGTGCGATATGGCGCGTATCGTCGCTCCGTCTGTGGTTCATTAAGCAGACCATTCGCTATGGTCTAATGTCGCTGGCCGCTGGACGGGCAAACTTTCTAATAAGTGTTTGATTGCGATGCGTGGATTAAACCGTGTGCATATATAGTGCACAGGCTGTGAGAGGGCGTTATGCTCTTGAAAATGCATGTCTGGTGTGACATAACATAATTTCAAAGAAACAACAAAAAAGCAGAATCAGTCACTGTGAGGATAAGTCTCATGCGGACGTGAGCCAGTTCATTCGGGTGTTGTGGGCGAAACAACGGGCCCAAGCGGTGAGGCGCTGGTGGCCAGCACTGGTAACGGAAAATAATAGACGCGCGTCGGGCTGCGTGTGTGTGTGTGTGTGTGTGTGTGTGTGTGTGTGTGTGTGTGTTTGGCGTGGCGCGAAGTGTGTGCGTGTGCGAGCTGCGTTCGTCGATAAAGAAGAAAGCTCAGCCTGGTCT
>BRZM01004632.1:0-13230 GCA_033238685.1 Lates japonicus
ACAGAGAGATAAAAGTGAGATATCACATCAAGGAGATACATATTTAATCCAAAGCAATAATGTATTATTAGCCCTCTAATGTATTATTTCCTTTTACTTCCCCCTGTAGCTTATTTCTAACTCACTCTGTCATACAGGAGAGCTTTGATATCAGATTTTCCAGCTGCAAAGAAAAGTTCAAGGAGTATGTGATTACCTTGTGGAAGTATATCCAGAAAATGCTGATTTGATCTTTTATTGGGGTTTGTCTGAGGAGTTCCACATTGCCTCCATTTCTTTCTTTTTTCTTTTTTTTTTTTCCCAATTTACAACTGTGGGGAAATTACATAGAGGCTGCAGCTCACATCCCATCTTGCTCTCTAACACAGCATGTTAGTGGGACTGTTGAGTTGTTCCTGGATGATGTGATGAATGCCGACATTCAGCTGAACAGGGAGCTGGTGGAGAGAGTCCTTATTGCATGACAGGGGTGAAAGACAAAGAGGGAGTAGAGAGATGCTGTGGGCAGGGGGAAAAAAGAGAAGAGAATAAGAGGAAAAACGAAGTTGAGTATGGTAGAGGAGCCCAAGAGGAGGATATAACACGAAATGAACAAAAGGTGGGTTAAAAAGAAAAAAATGAAAAAGACTGACAAGAAGAAGAAAATGCTACAGTGATCTGGCTTAAGGATAAAGATGAAGCATGCCCTCTAATGGCTAAAACATGTCAGAAGGAGGCCTATGGACTTTGAAGGAAATTTTGTTACAATGGAATTACAATGAGACGAAGACAGTGAAGAATATACATCATTAATAATAACTGAAAGACGGGGGTTGGCTGAGGCTTTGTGATCTGCTCTGACTGCAGTAATTGCATAAAACCTTATAATAAACCAACTGTCAAGAACAATGTGACTACTCTACAGAAAATTAAAATTATGCTTGTTGGCATGTGTGTGAAGCAAAAGGGCTTCGAGTGCAATTTAGGCAACCTCACCTCGCTTTCTGCATGTTGGAGGAAAAACTGAAAACACGTCTAAATGGCCATGTTCTGAGGTTTGCTCCTGTGTAACCTTGGTGAATTGCCTGAAAAAATGATTTCACCAAGATTGACTCTGCAGAGAGAGATTGGGAGGGAAAAAAGATTGTTTTATTATTGTGAGTGTGTATATGAGGGGAACATGGGGAGGATGGTAAGAAATGGAAAACTCAGAAAGGGCAGGGTAATATTTCAAACATATCTCGCTTCTTCTTTTGCTGTCTTAAAGGCACATTGCCACACACAAACCCTCCAACATCCCTTTCATTTTCCCAGGATTCCTCCTTCCTCCCGGTGACTCAGACCAAAGGCTATGTCTTTATCTGCTCCTTCTGTGCGCCACATCACTATACTGAACACTATATTTGATCAGTGTCTCCACAGGAGACTCCTTTGCCCTCTCCTACAGCTCCATCTCCAGCCCCACTGGCTCAGCACAGAGCCCACATCAAGAGGACCTTATCATAACTCTCATTGTTTTCACTCAGTCACTCTGGCCCTGACTTCCAAGGACTTGCCCCCACCTCAATCACTACCCTTTTCCCCACACAGTGTAACTGCCATAATCACAGGGTATCTATCTGCCTCTGCCTTGTCTCCCTTTCACTCCCCACAGTTTTATTTATTTATTTTTCTTCCCATGTCCGGCCACAGCTCCTGGTGAGGTAAAGCAGGAGAGTAATAAGTAAGACTGGTGCTTCCACGCTGAGCTAATGACAAGGACACGCCGTCCTGACAGTCTTTGTACTCTCTGAAGAACAACTGTCCAAGGAACAGGAGATAACAGGGTCTAATCAGCTGGAAATGGAACAATGGCGATGCTATTTCATGCCTTTGAGCAAAACACACCAAAGAAGAGCTTTCAATCCAGTGTCCCACATGATATGTATCAAAGACATACATCAAATATCAGGCTTTTGTCTCAGCTAACTGATTACTGCCTTTTGAAGAAAACACAGCAAATTCTGTTACCTGTGGCAAAATGTGTTTGATTTCTCCACTGTATTTGATATACATTGCTTGTGGACATATTGTTAAGGTTGTTAGGTAGTCGGCAGAGAGAGGGAGTAAAGCGACACAGCAAACACAAAGGGGAAAATTTACATGGCCCCTTCTTAAGGTGATAAAACTCAAATAGCATTGGTCCTTGTTAACTTGAGAACCACAGCAAGGTTTGCAGGTAAACTGAGGAAAATGCAACAAATATTTTGAGGCATTCCTGTTCAGAAATGCAACATATGTGAAAATGGAATCAAAATTCATAAAAATAACTGCTGCACTTGATTTATCAGAGATACAACCATGGGTAAAAGTGAACTACATACAGGCAGGCAGTGGGTGAAGTGAATGAAAATAAAGGCACTTTTTTTTTTTTAACACATCATTATCAAGCATGATTAGCCAACATGCTTTTTTTTTTTTTTTTAATTATATATGCCTACGACACAAACTGTCACCCTTCAATTGATCATCGGTCCGGAACTGAGAATGCAGCTGACTGATCAACAAGGAGTCACTTTTTGGATATGTGGGCTGGCGATTACCTCACGATCAGTTATCTTTGTGTCACTTTGCATTACATCAACAAGTGGGAGCTGACTGAGTGAATGTTTTTCACATCTGAATGACAGAGTACATTACGCAAAATGGCAGATAACCTCGGATGCAGTAAACCCTGTGTAAATACAATCTGGATGAGTTTGAAAGGAGTGACTGTGAAGCCTGAGTGTTTAATTACCAACCCAGTAATATACATAAGTCTCGGGACTTATTATATTAATGGGGTGGGATGGGTTTGGTCCGAGGTTCATTGAGGAATAATTGTGGGTGACAGGTTGGCTCTGGTGCTAAGCTTTGCAGGTGCAGGTTTGCAAAATTGGACCCTTGCAGCGATCAAAGCCAGTGACCGAGGAAGCCGGTGTTGGTCATTACATAGGCTGATATATCATTTTCTCTGTTTTATGTAAATAATCTAGTCAAAATAGTTAAAGCACTTTGTCTCATTCAGTCTCTGTTGAGCTGGCAACATCAGATTACTTCACATTTCCCCACATACAGCCTTCCCCTTGCGAGATGAATGCGATTCCAAAAATGTTATCTCTTCACCAACCAACCAGAAAACACGTTTTTTCTTCTTTTTTTTGGCATTTTTCCACAACAAACTTCAAAAAAGCCTGACATCAGATCTTTTTCAGTGTCACTTCATACAAATCAGAAACACTGCATCTGGGTTCATTCACATCTTGAGTCACTAAATTAATAAACTGTTATGATGCAAGACGCTTCACCCCTAATGGTGATTTAGTGAAGAAGTAAATATTCCCCAGTGCATGTCAGGATCATCTTACACTGTGTCACCAAGCCACTCCAGTCAAAGACAGCCTTGCTTGAATCTGGATAACCCTCCAGTATGCAGTAGATTGTTATGGGAAACAATTAAAATGAGATCTGTGTTTCATCAGCAATTTTTCTGCTGTATCTTTGTACCATTAAGTCATTAAACCCAGTTGACAGTAAATCTGTGTGCCTCTGCCCCTTCCAATACTCTGTTGACATTAAACGTTTTATAGTCTATACTGTATCTGCTATCTGTCAAAGCTGTGCCTCTCTATCAAGAAAAAAAGACCACAGTGAAAACACTAACCTGCGCTAACCTGGAGGTATTGTAACTGCTCTTCTCACATTTATAAGCATAAACAAACACGCAGTTTTTGTTTGTTTGTTTTTATTATCTGCCGAATCCCCCTGGCTAGGTCATATTGTATTAAAGACAGCATGAGGTTGTGTTCGGGTGGGGTGGGGTGGGGGGGGGCAGCCTGCCCCCTCCAGTGCCCATGTCATGTCTGATACTGCCTGGGACCACAATCCAATCAGACAGATGGAGGGCTGTTTGAGGAGCAGAGAAACGTTGCCCCTTACCCCCCTTGCCAGTAAATACTGGCAGCTCTTGGATTTAATTACATTCACAGTATGGTAAACAGAACGGTGCCACAGGCCCCAGAATACACCTCTGCTCTGCACAGCAAAAGCCAAGACATCTAGTGAGGGCCTTTTTTTTTTTTTCAAGAGCACTGTGGAGAAGACTAATGAAGAGTTATGCATGAGTGGGAAACAAGGCTACTCTCAAATATTACACAGCTATTCAGTCTGAAATTAGGGATTGGAATGCATGCTAAAATAAAAGATTAAAAAATCTGGAGTCATGTTGGAAGTCACCTGCACTGACTTTGACACTTGCAATGCTTTTAAAGTAAGGGTCAACGAGTGACTCGACAAAGCAAGTTGGGAGTTTCTGTGTTTCTTCTAAATGAGCCAAAAGTGGAGTTCAGCATGGGTTATTTTCACCATGCCCTGTGACTTTTACGCTCCAGCAGCAGTGCACGCTCATCATGTGCTGTTAGTATACACTCTGCCCTTACCCCCGTGCGACCCTGACTCTGCTCAGCAGCCTCACACCCAGACAAATTACTGTGTCTCCAAGCTGCTCCTTCTTGAGCGCCAAACATTTCCTCTTATTTCTACCCCATTCCCCCCACTGAAGAGGTGTCTGCCTGTCCGCTAATAACGGTGTGGCGGCAGCTTTCCACCTGTGGGGGTCGTTGGATGGGTTCCCATGAAGGTCACAGCTGTTGGATCATTACATGAGAGGACTGGGTCCAGGTTTACATCGCTGCCAAAACAACCACTTCATCACCACTGGGGAAGATGTGAAGGTGGCACTTGAGCATCTCCAACATTGGATCTTTCTTTAGCATGTTTGGGGAGCTGGGAAAATGTTGGAAAAACAAGCAGCGGCTTCTGCTGGCTTCATGGTGGGCTGACATGGCTGCACCTCACTCTTCATTAGGGTGGCCTCCTCGTGTGTTTTTTGGCAGAGGAGAATTAGAGCTGTATCTGATTAGGAAGGGGAAACCAGAGCAGAGCCCTTGAAAGCCTAATTGATTAGATTGTCTTTTTTTTTTATCCCTCTGCTCCCCTCTCTACACACCTCCCCTTAAATAAAGTGAGATGAATACAAATACAGGCAATGCAGGACCACACACCTGTCACCTCTGAGATGCCAATTTAAACCTTACGCTCTGCCGCTAACAAGCTCGATTGTTGGCAAAGCTTTAACACTGGTTTTCTAAACTTTTGCCTTTTTGTCAGAAAGTTAAATCCACATAAAGAATTTTCTACAGGAAGACATTGCTGAAATAACTTAGGAAAAAAGGGGAATGTTTTTTGGCATTAAAATTCAAAATGAAAGGCGTTTTAATGGAATAGCTGTAAGAGACAGGCAATCCAAGGCCAGCTCAGTTTATGTTGTTGTTTTCGTGGAGGAGGACATCGATTCTGGGCAGGGAACGTTCAGAGCAGCATCTACAGTACAGTTAGCTAAATCAGCTATGCTCACACAGCTGCACAGAACTGAATGAGCCAGCGGCTTATCAGGACAAGCAGACAGCATATTTTTAATGAATAATTAAAGCTAGTCAAAACATTGGCGTGCATCTTCAGCAGTTCTGCTGATGTCATTGCACTCTTAGGGAAACTTGACACTTATGCAAAAACAAGTCCACTGATTGGAAGTTCACCACATGATACCTGTCATTGGCAGGGTTATAGCACCAACACTGCTACAATGTGACCTGGGAGAATACTTGTTGATTATGTCAACAAATATTCTCAGTTAATTAACACAGTCAGTTATTGCTCGATTTGAATATCAAGTTCACATCCATTTTACTTGCTGCTCAGTATTTCTTTAACTAACAGCACTCTGCTGTAGCTCTGAAGAAAACAACTGTAGTACCAAATCAAGACCAAACACACAACTATCCGACACAGCGAACACATTAAGTTAATAATAATGACACGGCATAGATAATGGATGGATGGATGGATGTTATGTTACTGTGGAGTTTAGTGTGCCTAATAAAGCACACCTGCAAACAGTTTCAGGAAGTGTTAAATTACTGTTATAGTTGGGTTTCACAGTTTTGTGATCTATAGTAAATCTGTGTTAATTAGATGTAATTTGATTTTTGTCTCTTGCTGGTTTTTTTTCAAAGACTATGAGGTCAGTGTAGTGGAGACCACCTTTATCACCTCAGCAGAAGACTTTTGTGAACTGATGCCATTCAGCTGTGGAATATCAGCTGAGTCACTTCAAAATAATAGTAATAAGTAATAATTAATAAGTAAATAATACTAATATTATCCGCTTACAGGTTAGAAAATAACACTTAATTAAGATGGCTGGTGACATCTTGGTAATCTAGTGGTTAAAGCATACACAATCTAAAACAAAACGTGTTCCCCTGGCGCACATTTGGAATCCATTTAGATGCAATCTGGAATATAGTTATTTAAGCCTAAAAAAGAAAAAACAATAACTGGCAACCGAAACAACATAGAAACTATATAAATGTTTTAGTCATTTTCTCATTTATTGATGTGGTTACTTTTAATATTTGTATTTTCTTGCTTCCTTTGTAAAACATCTTTGGGTCTTTAGAAAAGCACCATATACTGTATATTTAAAAGAAAATAACCTCTATTTTTTTAACTGCACAGTTCCACTTTAATGTACAGCTCTTTAAGAGTATTAGGGATATAAATTCTTTGTTGACAGCTGAGAAAAGCTGTTGAGCTTTTCCCTCGACAGCTTCTCCAGAAGTTGAACTATTTCTGTACCAACACTATGCTAATACAAGGAGCCTAATAATACCTACTGTTTGCTCTCTGCTAACAGTGCCAGCCATAATATATCAATCATATGTTCTACTCTGTGATTGTAGTATTTTCTCGCGTAATATCTGTCAACGATTTTCCTTTTTAAATGGTTGTCCAAAAAGGCACATGAAAGCTCACTGAAAACATATCATCAATTATTAACACATACAATTTTTTAATCATATTGTTTGTGCTCCCAAAAACTCATTTCATTTCTGTCTCTCTGGCTGGGCTTGTGTGTCCTCTCCCTGGCCTTTGGCTTCTTTCTGCTCTCTGAATGCCAATATTTCAGCATTGTTTTTTTAGTGCAGAAAGCATCCCACTGAGCGGGAAGGTGACCATCCCTTGTGTCTTTGAAGTGTGTGTGCATGTGTGTCAGTGAGAGAAGAGAGTACACAGATATGGTGTGATTGTTAGGTGTGAAGGATAGTGCTGTTTGCTGTGTTGTGCTATCTACATTTCAGTTTGTGAAATGACTGAGACACACAGAGATTGCAAAAAGTGATAAAAACAAATCTGCATAGCACTGTGTGCAGGCTTAAAGTAGATTAACTGAAACAGTTAGTGCTTTCCAGTAGAATTTTAGAGGTTATCTTCTCTCCTGTCCTACATATTTGATATTACATCACTCTCACGTAAAATATCAGCAATGAACAGTTTGACAATAAATAAAAGTCCTGAGGGAAATGTAAATGTAATATACTGTCGCCCTGCATAGCTCACGCATCTGGAGACTTCTGTTCTGACTGCCCTTTACCTCCACTTTCCCATTCAGCAGGAGGGAGCAGTAATAACAGACTTCAGCAACATTGTAAAAACACTGATCCTCTTCCTCCTTGTTTCTTATTCTATTGCAGAGTTCTAAAGAGGCTATGTCAAACCTGGCTGAAGGATAATCAATAGCAGGTAAGGACTGTGTGTTGCGATGCACAGGCTTTTGAATTTAGAGGATCAATTTTCTGCAGCACTGTGACAATAACAAAGAAGACAAATAGAGATTAGCTGTTTCATTTACAGAAGGAGAATGGTAATGAAAAATAAATCATGTTTAAAGTTTAAAACAGACAGACCATGGGTGAGTGAGACTTTCTAAATCAAAAGATTAAAACTCACCACCAATGACACATTTCATTACTTGGACATGTGAGTCCCCAAGTTCATAGCACGTTACAAATACTTCATACTTCGAACATATATGCATATCAAAATTAATCTTAAACATAACAGAATAGCCTCTTTCGTGCATGACATTCAAAAACCCAAGTTTTTTTCTTATAGTATACATCTATTATCCACTGCATAGCATTTCCACTAAATAAATCTCACAGCATTACCAATGAAACCTTTAACACTGATGGCATAATAATGATGTTTAGCTCCAGTGTCAAACAGAGATCATAATCCACTGGAAGGTCGACTTTTGACGTTGTCTCCCATTTAATTTGTAATATATATACAAAGCCCCCTGCAGCACATTTATCTGTGCTTGTGCTGCTGATAGCGGGACTTCATTACTCTCCACAGATGCTCGCCTTCTTTCTCTTTAGCCAGTCAGCAAACACAGGGCTACAAGCTAATCTTATCATCATTACATTATGTATTTGTTGCTGCCGAGATTACCTAGCTTCTGGAGGATATCTCTGAATGAAGTAAATACTTCTTAGACACATAAACACATGTACAGATATTTGGAGTAGCAAGAAAACACCTAAGCACATAGCCTTATAGATACAGTCGATGGACTCTTATGTATATGAGCGTGTGCACACACACAGCACAATGTCAACTAAAACAATTTGATGCAATATAAATGAGAAAGCTATTCACGCAGCAAGGACTGTGATATTGTGTTGTGGAATGTTGAGTTCAGATAGTTGATGCACTCTAATATCACTCTAATAATAAGGCTGTCAGCGTGCTGGGCCAAATGCTGTGAGAGCATAAAAAACACTCTGCACAGACCTACAGTATTTCACTGAGATATGCATGACATCCTAGCAAAGACTATATATTGTTTTAAAAAATAAATAAAGCAAATCAAACCACCTTATCGTATTGTTTTCAAATATGGCTTTTAAATTGGTATATGCTCATTTCATTGCCAAACACTGTATTTGTCAATTGCTTTTTTGTTGTAGCTCTAACATCAAACTCATATCTGCTTAGCAACAAGTCCTTAACAAGTCTTTCCAAACACATGAGCTGACGCCCCTATTAAATAAATTCATGTCTGTTTTCAAATTTACCACTGCAAAGGCCGAGATTTGGCTGGGTTTGGAACCAAAATTACTTTGTTAGGTGTAGGAAAAGATCTTGGTCTGGGTGACCAAAGCCTCACAAGCAACTGTTTTTAGACACAGCAGCGCCTTGAGCTAAATGCAAAGTTTGCAGATATTCAGTCATTAAATTAAGTATTAGAAAAATTAAAGATTTGACCTGCTGATGGCACTAGATGAGAAGTTTAGGTATTACCAAAGTTATTACAATTCATCCAGAAGCAGTCATGATAATCCATGCAATAGCTGTCAAGACATTTCATTTAAACCCACAAATGTCAATCCTATAGCAGGTAAAGCGGAGGATCACCAAAGTCATTAGAATTCACTGTGTGGAGACCATTAATGTCTGCACGAAATTGAATGACAATCTATCCCGTGGTTGTTGACATTTTTCATTCAAAGTGGTGGACTGAGCAAGAACCAGTAGCATGATTAAAAAACGCCTAAGACCAGGTAAAGGAAAGATCAGGATCATGGTTAAAAGAAAACACCATTGACTGTCTGTAGGAGACAGGAAATAAACAGGGGTCTGCCATGTCCGAGAAACATGCATTCTTCACCCATCCATTGACATCTTTGTGAGATTTTGTGGGGCTTTGTTGTTTCTGACAGACAGCAATCATAATTCACAGGGTCCTTACGGATCATGATCAGGTAATCATAAACATACCACAGATCATTTGAACAAACAATAAATGCTGTTTTCTTGTTTGGACAATCTCCTGCTCAGAATAGTAATTGAAAGATATTGCAGATGTAGTTTGTGCACATGGATAATACAGAAATGTTAAAAATTAACAAAACTGTCACTATTGACGTAATCTGGAGTTTGGCGGTTATCAATGCTGTTTGGTGATAGGGTTGGTCTGCATGTATGCTCATGGTTTCTCTGCAAAAACACATTCACGCAAAACAATTTTAATGTCAAGGTTTCTGTAACCGAAAGGACAACATATTGCTTGTGTAATCTAATATGTTCTCTCTGCAAAATACATCTGCAAACATGGCCCACAGTAACCTACTTTTTTATAGTGAAGGGCAGATTTTCTCTGGCTCCAGGTGTTAATGTGATAATGTCTGAGTGTCTGTCAGTCATTCCCCTTGGACTGTGGGGCATGCTTTTTACAAGGCTTTATTATCCCCACCATAATGCTTTTCCACAAAGGACACACACTGCCATGCTATAGCATTGTAGGGGGAAAATTGCAGGCTGCACTCCAGTCCTATGTAACAACTTTATTCAGCTGTCCATGGAGCACCCTACCTGGTTTTCAAACAATGGTTACAGCAGATGGATTCAATTGAGCCAATTCAACAGCATGGAGAACACAATGTACTGCAGGAAGGGTGGTGCATAAATGATAGGAGCAGTCTGTGTACCACCGATAGTGTTCGGTTAATGTCTTTCATCCAATGATGATATGCACTGATAAACTCAGAGTGTACATATTGTAAGTGGTAAAGTAGACATCGAGATTCAGGCAGAGAGAGAAATGATTTTACCTGACAACATCATCTTTCTTTGTGTAAATTAACATCTTCTTTTTTTTTTTTTTAAGTGCAATAACAACAAGGTAAACACAATCTAAATCTGAAAATTGAAAGTGGAGAAAAAAATGAAATGAAAGACTGGTTTGACAGTACCGGAGGTTTCAGAAAAGGGTAAATAAGATGTTCATGAGAGTCAAAGAGGTCGTACTCCAGCAAGTATTGACTTTTATCATTGGCAAAATTCTATTTATTTTCTATTTATAAAATGTCCTCCAGTAACCCCATTCTTCAAAACGACTTAAATAGCAGACATCAGACAAAAGGCAACTGATGCTGGTTTTCATTCTGTCACTGCTAAAAGCTGATGATTGGCTTTGATAGCCTTTTAATTTGCTTCAGTGACTCAGCTTTTGACTATACCTTCCCAAGTTATTTACAGTTTCTGTGGATTAGAGTATACAAGTCAAAGTATAAAGCAGTAAATTAAAGGCCCTTTTGTCATTTTCAAAGAAATTATGGCTGGTTTGAAGATGTGAGGGTTTTAAGCAAAGCTATTCTTGATTACACAAATTCACAGTGTATTCAGAGCCCTGACTCCACTTTATTATTGGCCTAGGGACACAAAAGAGGGGAGCAGTGCAGTTATTATGACCGCAAATTAGTCTCACACACATACAGAGACACTACGTGGCTCCAGCAGATGACTAAGCCCCTGGATTCAGCTCTGTCAGATATGCAGATCAGGTGATTACGGTAGAGTTCGGCAGACTCTCATCTCAGTCCCAATCCTCCTCCTGTCCTCTTCCTATCATTTAGCCTCTGGGCCCATAGAGCCCAAGGTACTTTTTTTCCTAGAGTCTAGAGGAGGTTCGCTTAATATATCTAGTCCAGATAGCGCGGCCTTGACATGTGGTGTGTGTCCATCAGCAGCAGTCCTCCAGAAACTCTGCGCCTTTGGGGTAAACAATGAATATCCCTTTGGTCAGAAAGAGAGAGAAAAGCATGACCAGGTGGGAAAAATCTTCAATAGCCTAAAGGGGAACACACACCGGCAACATATGATACATATCATAACATCCGAACCCACTGTCCTGAGTGTGAGCCCACAGACCATCAACACCAAGATGCCCTTAAGCCCCAGTTTATCCACAGCATGACCGACAGGATGAGGTTTACGCATCCAGTAAAACTGTTTCAAGATGTTGGTTAAACAAAATGATACTGTGAATGTTATTTGTCTTGTTTGGAGGTTTACTGTGGTCACCGGACTAACAATTTCAGGTATATTACAAACAACGGTAATATGATAAATATCCTCTCAGACGGGGAGGCAGGTTTGGTGGAGGGAGAAATTAGCACACCAGCAACACAGTTAGTCATGTCAGTGTGTAGCAGGAATGGCAGGAGTAAGCGACACATGCAGGTAGCAGCACCTTTTGGCAGGTGGAAACAGCCAGAAATGTCAGCATGACTGCATATATTTGGACCAGCTGACAGTCAGCTTCTGTTCTGTTAGAGAGCACTTATAAAGCCAACGTGCTAATTCTTAAAGTTTTGTAAACTTCTCGACCCTGCTGGTATTCTTTATGGCTGAAAATCTAAGTGTATGGCACAGCCTGCTATTTGGGTAAATATAATAAAGAGATGGAAGCTTTTTATCAAGAATAGCTGATAGAATTTGGAGGAAGGCCTACAACAGTGAAGTTCTTATGGTATAGTCATATAATATTGTGACAGCAGATGATGAAATGCTTCCAGTCAGGTACTTTAAAGTTTGTGAATCCAGCTGCTCTTAAAAAAGAAGAAAGAAGAAAGTTCAAACTATATGACAACCTGAGTAAAGTTAGGATAGGCTTAGGAGAATGGTGTTGGGTGGTTTTCTCATTTCAATGTCCGTGTCATCATGGTGAGTCTGCTTCCTATTATCTCCAATTTAAAATGCTCTTTTTTGTTTTTTGAAAAAAATATCCACATCTACGTATCAATACTGCTAAGTGACTCTAGCATTTCCATTATGCCTTTGAATTGTCCATATCAGATATGTTTATGGTAGTAAGCTTCATGGGCGTCCTGATGGCCAATGAGTTACTGCTTATGCTGTGGCTAATTGTCAGTGGAATTGGTCTCAAACGCAGATTTTTCAGCTCACATTTCTCTACATTTCACATTTCTTGCAGAGGCATGTTGCTAACTCATAAAACATTTACAACAATTGCTGTGCTGTTCCTTTTAAAATAATAAATGATGGTGCATATTTTAAGTCTGACTGATGTCAGATTGCATGTTTTTCCTTTTCCTCTTCTCCCTTGGTTTCATCATGGTGTCCCATGTCTATTAATATGCCATTTTTAATTCAATCTATCACTGGCTGGCAGTGACACTGACTAACTGCCAAACCCCAGACAGTGACACGACGCAGAAACAGCCAAAGACTTTGAAGAGCAACCCGCATTATCTTACAAGCTAATGTTTTCCTCTAGTCTACAAGCACAGGTGTCTTATGTTGCATCTTGGCATGCTGAACAAGCTATCAAACAAACACCCACCTCAGGAAAAGTGCATTGCAAACATAATTTCCCAGGTTTTGGCTAATTAGCCAGTCAGCTGTAGCACACTGAACAGTCTAAAACCTTACCTGCAAATCTGAACATCGGTCAGTTCTGGTGCAAAACGGTGTGGTCATTTATTTTCAGTGACACAGCTAACAAAATACTGTCTGCCCTTC